>PVKV010016823.1:0-13625 GCA_004027835.1 Alouatta palliata | reverse complement strand
AAACTATCTTTAAAGAACACATTTCAACTCCTTATCCATTTCAACAGTAGCAGTATTTTGGAAAAAATAAAAAGGCTATGTTCAAGAGGTAGCTAGCAAATATGTCATTCCTTACACCTATGGCAGGCATGGTTGATAAATTAAGTCATTCTTTTCCACAAGCCCAGGCATATCATCAGAATCCTTCTTAAGACAGTGTTACCATCCAGAGAAGTAAAGCCCATTTGCCCTTTATGTCCCATTCCTAGTCTCACAGTTTTCTGACAATTTACCAGGGAAAACTAGAGTCAGATTAATCTCTTCAGAGCATACAAAAATGAAATGTTTATTTTCTAAAGCATTTCACTGAAATCAGAAGTTTGTGTTCCATTCTGCCTTGGGGGTCTCTGAACCAGGTAATTTCTGTAATACATACATACACACCCAAATCTTCATGTCAAACTCTAAAAGTTCATTAGACACTTTAGAAAAACCAAATGCTTCTGAATGAACAAAGGTAAGAGTAAGCATGGGAAAGGATTCTACAACCCATTATTCCACCCTTGGTGGAATAAGCCAATAAATGCTAAACGTCTACAGGGTAATTTTAAAAGATTTTTAAATGCTCAAACCAGATGTTCTTACACAGGATATACAAGGCAGCTTCTGCAGAAACCAGACTCAACCAGCTAATGACAATTACACTGTGCAGATGAAATGCAGCTGTTTTTCAGGAACTTTGTTCCTTGATTATACCCGGTTGTCAGAAACTATCAGTTACCACTAACAATGTTAAGTCACCAAAAATTTTTAAAGTACTGTTTTAAAAAAAGAGTGAGAGAGACTCTCAATATTGTATATTTGAAGACCTAGATGACACACTTGACAAAAACAGCATTTACACAATCATTCCAGTTACATATGAAAACAAACATTTCATCACAATTGTACAAGTCTTGTTATTACGATCATGGAAACCTAAAATGGTCTCAAACCTAGCAGCAAAGTTCAGAGAGCATTCTCCGAGGCTGAAGTCTGAATCTCACAACATAGACTGTATCTACAAGACTCACAATACAGACTGTGTCTATAAG
Organism: Alouatta palliata; assembly: GCA_004027835.1. Taxonomy (NCBI): domain Eukaryota; kingdom Metazoa; phylum Chordata; class Mammalia; order Primates; family Atelidae; genus Alouatta; species Alouatta palliata. Next base: position 12,552 of record PVKV010016823.1, on the reverse strand, counting down.
AAATCTTCCCAAAAGAAACTCATAAAATCGTAATTAACTGTAGAGGTAGAGAGGATTTAAGAAATAATTTAGGAGTACACTAAATTCTGGATGTTTATCAACTTGCACAAAGACATGTGTGTAGATCCAGTGCAAAGACAGTAGCAGAACCAGTCCAGTTCCCCAGGCAGATGGGCTGGCATCCATCCTCCTCCTGTGCCAGCTACCTCCCGCCCCTGAGATTCCTGGACCATGGGCTTCTCCCTCCTGGATGTCCACTGGGATTTAAAAAGAGGTTATGTGAATGATTAAGTCCATGATATATTATCAGGGAACAAAAACTGAAAATGTCGTCAATAAACAACATGTTAACTTGGAAAACCGAAACACAGATTCATTGCAAGATGGTTGCAAATGCCATTCGTTTTGCCTAGTGGAGCACACAAAAGATAAAACTGGAAGAATGGGTCAGCAGTTCCTTAAACACTACGACAGGAGTAGGAGGGGCGGGCATTAACTTCTGACTGGTGTGACACATACACCCTACTTGACATTATCTCCCTCTGTAGAGAAACCCAATCTTATAATACATATCCTCTTACAAAGAGTTTCTTAGCTTGACCCCCTCTGGAGGGTGTGAGAGACGACCAAGGTAATTGTTCTTACACATTATATCCTCAAAAGGGATCTAGGATCAGAGTCTCAGCTACTTCAGAAGCTAAGGCAGGAGAACTGCTTGAGACTAGGAGGTTGTTGAGCCATGATCGTGCCACTGCACTCCAGCTTGAGCAACAGAAAGACCCTGTTCACACACACACACACACACACACACACACACAAAAACCATTGCACTCCAGCCTAGGAAAGGGGGGGATGGGCAGCGACCCCACAGCCCTCAGCGTAGCCAACTACCTCCAAACAAATTTCTAATTTCAACTTGTATTTCAGGTTCCTAGAAGGGAGCTCAGCCACCAGCAGAAACAATCAAGTGACTGCTGCATCTTACTATAAATCTGGGGAGGCCAAGGAGTGATGGCCAAAGTGGGCAGAACCTTTGAGCTCAGGAGTTTGAGATGAGACAGGGAAACACAGCAAAACCCCATCCCTACAAAAAAAAGTGAACCAGGCCTGATGGGGGGCGCCTGCAGTCCCAGCTACTGGGGAGGCTAGGGTGCGAGGATCATGTGAACCAGGAGTTTGCACCACTACACTCCATCCTGGACAACAGGGTGATACCCTGTCTCAAATCAATCAACCAATCGAGGGTCAACCGCCTGTTTCTGCATGGCTTTCCAGCTAAGAGTGATTTTCACATATTTAAATGGTTGAAGGTAGAGGGCCAAAGAACACTTCATGACTTATTAAGCTTATAAAAATTTTACATTTCTATATTCATAAATATTTATTGGAACACGATCACACTCATTCATTCTGTCCATGGTTGCTCTGCCACAACTGTAGACTTGAGCAGTTGTGACAGACCATATGATCCACAAAACCTAAAATATTGACTACCTGGCTCTTTACAGAAAAAGTCAACTGATCTCTCCTATACCTCAACAGACTAGTAGTATGTTTATAAACCACCACTATGTGTGTTTAGTTCAATGTGAATCAATTACCAGGTCCTGGGCAAGTACCCAACACCCTACAAAATTAAGGATCAGACACAATCACTCCTTAAGAAGTCCCTAACTATGGCCGGGCGCGGTGGCTCACGCTTGTAATCACAGCACTTTGGGAGGCCAAGACAGGTGGATCACCTAAGGTCAAGAGTTTGAGACCAGCCTGGCCAACATGGAGAAACCCCATCTCTACTAAAAATACAAGAATTAGCCGATTGTGGTGGCAAGCGCCTGTAATCCCAGCTACTTGGGAGACTGAGACAGAAGAATTGCTTGAACCCAGGAGACGGAGGTTGCAGTGAGGGGAGACTGTGCTACTGTACTCCATCCTAGGTGGCAGAGTGAGACTCTAAAAAAAAAAAAATAATAATAATAATAAATAAGTCCCTAACTAGAACAGGCAATAATTAAAAGGGAGAAAAGGTCAGAGAGGGTGCTAAGGGGGCTCTCATCAACTTAAAAAAGGCCACAGTAAAACCAGTGACTTTTTCTCCAGCACTCCAGCCAGGGCGACAGAGTAAGACTCTGTCCAAAAAAAAAAAAAAAATTAAATTGTATTTAGTGTACTTTGTGCTAAATTAAAGCAAGCTATGAAGTTCAACTTCAAGCAACTTGCTAATAACATTGCTATTTCTTATTCCTTACCCTGGTGTTAAGAAGTGAAAAAAAAATGATCATTTTATTTCTCAGTGTGGACTCATGCCACTGAAATCTTCACTTAATATAACTGCTTATGAACTCTCATGGAAGATGCCATGAATTCTCAAATTAATAAAATCTGCACAGAGACACTAAATGTTCAATAGTTTAAAATATTACCGCCACCAGCCATGCTGGTGCACACCTGTAATCTTAGCTACTCTGGAGGCCAAGGCGGGAGGACTGCTGGAACTCCTAAGTTCAAGGCTAGCCTGGACAACCTGAGCAACACAGTGAAACCTCATCTTTCTTTTTTTTTTTTTTTGAGACAGAGTCTCACTCCGTCACCAGGCGCCAGGCTGGAGTGCAATGGCGCGACCTCGGCTCACTGCAACCTCCGCCGCCCGGGTTCAAGCAATTCTCCTGCCTCAGCCTCCCAAGTAGCTGGGACTACAGGCGCGCGCCACCACACCCAGCTAATTTTTTTGTATTTTTAGTAGAGATGGAGTTTCACCATGTTGACCAGGATGGTCTCGATCTCTTGACCTCGTGATCCGCCCGCCTCAGCCTCCCAAAGTGCTGGGATTACAGGCTTGAGCCACCGCGCCCGGCCCTGAAACCTCATCTTTCTAACAAAAAACAGACAGGCAGATAGATAGATGCCAATTGTGAGTGCTTCTGAAGTAACAGAAAACTAGCCAGGCACGGTGGCTCACACCTGTAATCCCAGAACTCTGCAAGCTGGTGGATCACGAGGTCAGGACATCGGCACCATCCTGGCTAACACAGTGAAACCCCATCTCTACTAAAAATTAGCAGGGTGTGGTGACACACCTGTAGACCAGCTACTCGGGAGGCTGAGGCAGGAGAATCACTTGAACCCGGGAGGCAGAGGTTGCAGTGAGCCGAGGTCACACCACTGCACTCCAGCCTGGGAGACAGAACGAGACTGTTGCCAAAAAAAAAAAAAAAAAAAAAGGCCAGGCGTGGTGGCTCATGCTTGTAATCCCAGCACTTTAGGAGGCCGAGGCAGGCAGATCACGAGGTCAAGAGATCAAGACCAGCCTGGCCAACATGGTAAAACCCCATCTCTACTAAAAAATACAAAAATTAGCTGGGTATGGTGGCGTGCGCCTGTAGTCCCAGCTACTCAGGAGGCTGAGGCAGAAGAGTTGCTTGAACCTGGGAGGTGGAGGTTGCAGTGAGCTGAGATCGCACCACTGCACTCCACTCTGGATGACAGAGCAAGAACTTGTCTCAAAAAAAAAAAGAGAGAGAGAGAAAACTGTAGTTTACATACCTCAACAAATAAGCCCAAAAGAAACGAAGGTTTCAAAAATTAACTTTCTTCAACTGCTCTCAATCACATTATGTCTTGCCTCTATCTGAAGAACCAAAGGCAAAAAGTAAACAATGAATTTGTTTTAGAGTAACCAAAACTTGCTCACTGAATATTTGTTGCATGTACACCATATACTATAGGTCTAGGAGATTAAAAGTAAACTACATGGCCCCTTTCCTAGTGACAAAGACGTTCCATTCCAAGTCTGGTGATCTTTATGTTTGTGCTTTGAAGTAAGAAAAGGATCCTTAATAATCATTCAGGTCCTGGGCTAGAAAAGACCCCATCATAGCCAGAGTTTATCATAGCCAGAGTTTTATCAATTTCTTCCATTCTATTCCATGACACTCAACTTTAAACCTACAAATTGTCACTTCTATGTGTAATTAAAAATGCCCTCCAAGGCTGGGAGCCATGGCTCACGCCTGTAATCCCAGCACCTTGGGAGGCCGAGGAGGGTGGATCACTAGGTTGGGAGTTTGAGACCAGCCTGACCAACACGGTGAAACCCCTGTTTGTACTAAAAATACAAAACTTAGCCAGGCGTGGTGGCACGTGCCTGTAATCCTAGCTACTCAGGAGGCTGAGGCAGGAGAATTGCTTGAACCTGGGAGGCAGAGGTTGCAGTGAGCTGAGATCACGCCACTGTACTCCAGCCTGGGCAACAAAGTGAGAATCTGTCTCAAAAAAAAAGCCCTCCAAGGTAATTTTCTTGCATATATTAGGAGGGCAGAGTAACTTGCTTCATCAGGGCTACAAATTACAAAAGAAAAAAATCAAAATAATGCATACACCCTTATGATCACAAACCAAAGTTTTCACATAAAGTTTTTCATATGCTAGGCAAAGGACTAGACTAAATTAAATCTCAACTTTCTGAGATTACGTTCCACAAAGATGAAAAGAATAAACATAGTAATTGTTCAGATTTTAAATACATGATCATGTAAAGTGCTGCAAGGACTTTAAAGCGGAAAAAATAGATTTAACACTAGGACTTTTTAGGAAACAACTTACTTGTCTCAGGAATTAAAATACTTTCCTAATTAAGATTGCTGATACCTTCTAAGAAACTAGAAACTCCAAGCAAACCCACCCTTCATTTAAAAAAAAAAAAAAAAAAGGTACTGTTGAATATGGTGCCAATTTTCTAAGTTAAAGGCTTGTACAAGGGTTGGAAAAAAGTTTAAACGTGGTGTAACTTTCACTGTTTTAACAAACAAGTTAAACTTGTTAATGTCAACCCAAATAAAAAGCAAGGTGTGTTCCCTAATAAGTCATATTTCCCTCCACAAGATAGCTGTTTTATAAACCTCATGGGAAAACCAGCTGTATAATGCAAATTCTGACAGACCATTAGCTGTAATGCTTTAACAGGTGCCCCATAATACTAAACGACAGGGAAGAGCTTCACAAACAAGGAAGTAAATATGAAAGCAGAACTGTGACAGGTTCCTATGTCTCCTCCTCATTCTGACCAAACCCTAAAGAGACAGGATGTAATCCGTGTTTGATATCTTGATATTTACAGTTCCAACCACCTCTGTACTGAAACACAAACATCTGATAAATCTTTTCCCAACAAGTCTGTGGAAAAGTAATACCAGCCAAGCAAGTTTCCTTAAAGTATTTCTATAACAGATGATCTCCAAATCTAAAAATTCCAAATTACAATAAATACTATACTAATAACTATTTTTATTTCTTTTTTTTTTTTTTTTTTTTAAGACGAGTTTTCATCATGTTGGTCAGGCTGGTCTTGAACTCCCGGCCTCAGGTGATCCGCCCGCCTTGGCCTCCAAAGTGCTTGGATTACAGGCGTGAGCCACAGCGCCCGGCCAGATTTCCTGCTTCTTAAAAGTCCAGACAACTTTATTTCCAAAGGCTGGCCTCCTCGGTGTCAGACATTCTGTCAAAAAGTTATTTAAGATTAAAATCTACTTAAGGGAAACAACCAAATGCAATAAATGGTCCTTTATTAGACAGTGGTGAAGACAAAGCTGCTCTTTTATATGCTGGGGCTAAATGGGGAAATCTGAACATGTCCAGTAACAGATGAAATTAAAAACCGAGCTAGCTGATAGAAAAAAGGTCCTTATACGTGGTATATACATGTATCGCATATTTATTAAAACAAACATGTACATGCATAGAAAATTATCTTAAAAGTAATACACTGGTCATCTATGGATGGTAGCAATGTGTTATTTTTCTATTTGTTTCCTTGTATTTTCTAATTTTCAAAAATGCACCTGTAATACTACTTGTATAACTTTTTAAGTCACTAACAGTTCCTTGAAGTCAAAAATCAGTATCGACCACGTGCCTACTATAGGTGAGATGCAATGGAAATCTGCTTTCACTGTCACCTAGTCCTCCAAGTTTGTTTCGTTCTTTCTTCCCCAACCCCCTAGGCTAAGCAACAAAAGACAATTCCTTAAACTCCAGCAAGTTTTCTCCCTCTGGTTTCACTCAACTTATTTTTCATTGCTTTCCCTATATACCTACTCTTTCAACCTTGCTGACTAATATAAGCGAAGCACTGGTTTATAGGCAGAAAACCAGTCAAGTTTTCTATGAAAACGGGAAGTGAGAAGTGAAGCGGGAAGAACTAAGAAGGTGGGCTTTTCTCCTTTTAAATGAACACATATCTACCTTTGTTAAAGCTAAAATATATGTGCAACCACCCAACTTTTACTAGAAAGCAGTCTGTAATCCTAAAGATGGAATCAAGTTCCAACTTCTACCTCACTTTGACTCCATTATCTCTGCTAGATAGGAATGAAAGGGAACATGAGGAAACCTAACACTTAAACAGCTTGAAATTGTATTTATGCTACACATTAAAATGATAATGCCAAATAAAAGACACTTAAAAAGTATGCAAACTTTGAGAAAGATAGCAAAATACCAATCGGAACATTTGATTTAAAAGCCTAAGTAAATAGGACTAAGATCTTTGGGATAAAAGGACCATAAAAATTCTGGGTTGCATGTACTTGCTAAGAGTGTTACTCACAGAACATCCCATTTATTTCCGCTCATAAATGTTGCTCACCTACAACAAATTATTACATCAAAAGTGTTTAGTCAGTCTAAGTATGGGTACGTTGAATGCTTCCTTTCTCCACCTAGAAGTAATTAAATCTTGATCAGTTGTGATTTGATCAAAATGCAACTTACTATAAAATCTCTAACCACTGGTGAGTCACCACCTAAATCAGCTTTCAGGGAAGTAATTTCTCTGTATCTTAAAACTAGTTCATTAGCTTTGAAAGGTATTAGCCTTGAGCTACAAGTAGCAAGAGAGCTAGCCTTCAAGGCTGGTATTATAAAAAGGAAAAATAGTTCACCCAATAAAAACCTTTGGGAAAGAACCCCCTAAGCACTCCCATTAATGGAAACCTCAGATCCTCTCTTACTTTCCTAAAAAACGTACCTGTCTCAGGTCATTTACCGCAGCTGTCATTTTACAAAAGAAAATTTAAACTCCCTCTTGGCCGGGGTAAACAGAGGACGACAGCCCCTCGCCCCTGCCGAGGCAACGCAGGGCGCCAGCCTTCTCGTTACTAGAAGGCAAGCTAAAGCTCCTTTTAAACGGTCTCCGGATGACGACGCCTTCCTAACGGGTTTCGAAGGCACGTTTAAATCGCCCGCTTTTTTGTTTGCTCTCTGCATTCACCCGCGCCGGGACTGCGGCCGCCCCCGCCTTTTGGGGTGGGCAACCCAGGGCCAGGGGAGCCTGGAGCGGGGAGGGCCCGCGGTGGGGGGAGACCTGGGACGCGCAGAACCGGTGTTGAAGACTCGAGGATGAGGAGCCCTGGTGGAAGGGTGGCGGAGTGCGGTAAAGGGGAGGGGTGAGAAGGCTGAGGATTCCAGCAAGGGGGGCACCTCAGGGTGGGGGGAGCTAGGCCGCCGCCCCGCAGCGGCGAACGCTCCTCGCGGCTCCCGCCGCCCGCCGGGAAATGCGCAGGGCCGCGGCTCCGCGCGGCGCCACCCCCTCCCTCTCTCCCATTCCTCCTTCTCCTCCTCCTACTCCCGAGGCGACAGAAACAACAGCGCGGGAGGAGGGGAAAGTAACTCCCGGCACCTCCGCCGGAATTAGCCCCGGTGCAGTGATGACACCTTCTCGTGGCGCAACCAAGCCCCACTCCCTCCGCAGCGGCGTCCGCGCCGCTGCCGCCGCCACCGCCGCCGCCCTCTCCATTTGAAAGTGGCCACCCCCCGCCGCCGCCGCTCCTCCCGCCCCGCCGCCGCCAGCTGCACCAATCCGCTCGGCCCCAGTTGCAAATCAAACGCTCCCTCGCGTCCAGAAGCCACTTGCGCCTCTGGAAACGGCCGCGACGTCCCCTTCCCCGAGTCCCTCCGGGGCGGCACCTTCGGGCTGGGGCGGGCTCGCCGACGAGAAACGGTTTTAAGATGGGAGCGGCGGCGGCAGCGGCGGCGGCGAGGAGCTCCGAGCGGGCTCGGCTCCCGCTCCCGCTCCCGCCCCCAGACAGTTCTGGAAACTGTGTATCACCTCTGTCACAGGAAGCCATCCGGCGAGGAAGGCAGCGCGGAACCAACAAACAAACGCCTGCGGCCGCCCGCCGGAACCGGCGCGGGGACGCGTAGTGCTTCGGGCCGTTCCCGGGGCGGGGGCGCGGCGCCACCGCCGCGCCGCGGGCTTTGTGCGGGGCGGGCGCGACGGGCCGGGCGTCCCCGCCCCCGCAACCCCCCTACCCTCCCACCCCGGCCCGGGCGGCGGAGCTGGGACCGTTAGGTGACGCTCCGGCCGCGGCTGAGAAGCAGCGCCTCGGCCGCCGCCCGCCCCCATTTCCACACTGGGCCGCCTCTCCTCAAACGCCAGAGGCGGGCTACAAAAGTTGGCCCCAGGGCCACCCAGCACCTGCCCACGTGCCGCGGAGGCTAGCTCCGGAGTCTCCCCCAGTTCCCACCCCCCGACGCCCTCGGCCGCCAGGTCACCTATTACCGGTGGGAGGGGAGAGAGGCTGCTATTTAAACGCCCGCGGAAGTTGAGGCACCCCCACTAGCGGGTGCCGTGCACCTGCCTCCCGCCGCCGCGCTCCGCCACTTTGAGCAGCAGCCGCGTCCTCAGCCCCGCCTCCTGCCCGAAGGCGGGCGGGGGGGAGCGGGAAGGAGGTGGAAGGGATCGAATTTCTCCAGCAAATGGGACCGTTCCGACAGGATTCGGTTCCCCGGTCAACATTCCACATTCCATCCCTCTCCCGCATTTGCAAACCAATGCCGTGCAAACCGGAAAGCCTGCTGGCTACCGAACAACAGCCCCCAACTCGCAAACACACACTCACAGGCACAAGACACGTGCACTGAAGGGCTCTGCAACTTGCATCCCGGGGTACACACTGCAACTGCACATTCATTTAAGGAAGCAAGGAGACCAAGAGACCCCTCCCCCACAATTTGCAGACGGTGCCAAAGGTTGCAATTTGCAATCCGCTTTAAGTTCGTGATTAATCGGTACTTGCTCTACCAATGCCAACTCCTACCCCATTTCATCGATGAAAAGCTTTTACACTTTACAAGCAGTCGTGCTGTAAGTAAAAGGTCTGACCACTGGAAGCCCAATTCGGAAGAATCTAATTTCCAAGCTGTCTCTCTACCCCCCAACCCCCTCTCACTGCCCTTGAATTGATGCAATGAATATTTTGGACATGTGGTGACGCGCTGACAAGAGCCAGGGCTGCGGCTACCACACACAGATGTACCTACACACACCTATGTTTGGACAAATACAGTCCCACCACACACACGGTCTCAACACTCTGGATTCATACATGTACGCGAACCTGCGTTCTGCCATTGCCATCTGTCTACCAAGTTGCTACTATGCTTTCCACTTTCATGCAGCCTAATGCACTTTGGCTTTCTAAAAAAAAAAAAAAAAACCCTATAAACTAAAGCCAACTTAAACTGGGCTTCTGCTCCTGAATGCGTTTAATTGATGATTCACCTGAAAACCGCATGTTCTTCGCAAATCCAAAAGAAGAAATAGCTCTAAGTCTTCAGCCCCCCAAATTTGAAAAAAAAAATCATAATAAAACTTACTGCTCCAACATAGATCAATTCTCAGAATCCAAAAATCATCCTCTCCTCCTCCTCCTCTGGCCCCCGCCCCGGCAATGCCCAAGTTACTGGTGGGATAGTAACGCTGCGCTCGGCTGCTGCGTCCCTCCCTCCTCGCTACATATCGAGAACCCAATCTTTTGGCGCCATATTAATGACGTACTATATTATTTCCACTAGGCAGCGACCTTCGGCATTAAATTACTCCCGAGAACTCCCGAGCAAAGCAACAAAACCATCAAATATGGCTGAGCCTTTCGGCTCGTCCTGAAGCCGCCGCCGCCGCCGCCGCCACCGCCGCGGGACCCGGACGGGCACACGGACCCACGCGCGGACACGCGCGGACACACGCGCGGCGCGCCACCCCGCGCGCCCCCCGCCGCTCGCGCGCGTACCTGCTGCGGTGGGGTTCGGCCGAGGCGCTGGGCTAGGCGCCGCTCGCTAGCTCGGAGCTGCATGAGTTCGGGCCGCAGCGGGCGGGCGGGCGGGGAGCCGGGCGGGCCCCTGCTCTCGCCGGCGCGCACACACCCGGCACTCGCGCACGGAGGCACTCTCGGTCTGGCGTTTGGCTTGTTATGGAGGAAGGACTGTGTGAATCAAACTCATTTCTGGGTCACTGCTGCCACAGGGGGGAGCACTTTAATCCCTTGCCAAAACGAGAGGGTGGGGACGGGAGGGCGGAGGGAGCACGCGGGAAGCCCGCGGCGCGAGGGGCTCGGTCCATCGTTAACTCTTCGCAGTCCTCGCCGCAGCCGACTCGGCCTGCGCCGGTGGGGGCTCGCAGAGAATGGCACTGTTCAGGTCTTAAAATCTCTTTCCTTGCTTCACCCACCTTGTGAGCCTAGAAATTCTTGAGGTGTCTCCAAGCAGGAGAGTGGGTTTTTAAATTAGCCCCTTCGAACTGCTGTCCCAGTTTCAACTCTTGTCTGACATCTAGAAATGGATTCTTTCAAATTACTTTTTAAAAACGTAGATTAAAATGTGGCTATTAAGATGTGTAATTTGGGTGAAAGGTTTTATTTTTAGGCTGAGTGGCAAAATAGTTCTTTGTAGTAACAGTTTTAGGGAGTTGCACATTAGAATGACATTTTTAAATACAGATAATCCAATTCTGAATAACATCTTTACCTAAATTTGTATGGAAGTGATCATTGCAAATGAGCGTTAATCCATTAGAAGATACTGGTTGTTTATAAATTGACACCACCCTTGTTATACATTACTACAGAGTTGGAAATCTCCCAAATCTGAGGAGTGAACCTAATGCTAACACTAGAATTACAGACTAATATCAGATCAGTCATCAGAGATTGATTTGAGGGGTATTTATGTGTACAAATGAATGGTCACCGATTTTCTGCAGAAGACAAACTTGCTTTTTCATATAGAGGGCAACGTATTTCTTTCATGAATTCGCCTAGGGAAATACAGGAGTATGTGGCATTCAGCTTCAAAAGGAAAAAAGTACGGATTAAAAAGTCCCATTCAGTAAATAAACAGTGATCACTAATTGCAAAATTGAATATCGAGCCCAAAAGGCATATGTATCTACAGAAAGAATCTTTCTGAATATATCAGGTTTGATGTCACACAATCCCACACCAACCCATCCACCCACATCCATTATAATCTGATAAATGCAACAAAACAAAACAAATTGAGTCTTTCAGTTATTTTTCAGAAAGCAAGTAAGCCAATGGACATCCTAAGTACTGTATATGTCCTCTCCTGTTTTACTAATGAAGAGTAGAAAGACTCCCTGCCAGTCCTATTCATATTTTCACTTAATCCTGTTCAAAGCAATCACACATGTAAAATACTGTGTTAACTATCATTATTATTATTCTTAGTATTGCACTTCAGTTATTGTTATTTTCATTGGTTCACCTCGCACATACTCTCTGCAGAAGTTAAAGTACACAGGCTTTGTAGCCAGACATGGTTGGAACTGGCTCTGTCGGTTACCAGTTTGTGTACCTGTGTGATAAATAACAAAACTTTATCTGAGCCTCAGTTTCTTCCCTGGTAATAAAATAAACAGCTGGCCCCTAACCTGAAGGGTTGTTAAGAACAGTCAGGTAACCTCTTAGCAGTTCAGGAATGGAGACCCTGGCAGTAGGAGGTTGTCTACTCCCTCGGTCATCATTCGTCTCTTTCTTGGTTTTCTCTCCATCAAAAATCGCAACTTTTCTAAATTCCAAACAGCCTTATTTCATGCATTCTTCTTAAGAAAATTTTTAACTCACATTTGCTGCTTACTCTTTTACTTGCTTTTTCTATCAGAAACATCAGGCACCAACAAAAGTATTGAATAAAATAGATGACAAAAATAAAGGGATAAAATGGCACACAAACTCCCCACACTGATACATTGAACAGGACTGAAGGTGCCATGCACAGTCCCAATTATGCCATGGCTTCAGATTACTCATCTACTGAGACAGCGCTATGTGCTATGAATAGCCCTGGACAAGAAGTCAGGAGACTCCCACCAACTCCCAATATGACTCTTTGGGCTTTAGTTTTCCCACTGAGGTGACAGGAAAAACAATATCTAAGGCCCCTTTCTCTTTAACATTCAGTCATTTCTGATTTTCTTACCAAACTTAGAAATGTGATGATTATTTGAAGAAATGATGGACAACTTGAATCCATAGGGACATGTAAAAATATTTTGTCATCGGCCGGGCGCGGTGGCTCACGCCTGTAATCCCAGCACTTTGGGAGGCCAAGGCGGGTGGATCACAAGGTCAAGAGATCGAGACCATCCTGGTCAACATGGTGAAACCCCGTCTCTACTAAAAATACAAAAATTAGCTGGGCATGGTGGCACGCGCCTGTAGTCCCAGCTACTCGGGAGGCTGAGGCAGGAGAATTGCT
>PVKV010016822.1:27455-49775 GCA_004027835.1 Alouatta palliata | reverse complement strand
AAAAAAAAAAAAAAAAAAAAAAAGATTAAAATTATCGGCCGGGTGCAGTGGCTCACACCTGTAATCTCAGTACTTTGGGAGGCTGAGGCGGGCGGATCACGAGGTCAAGAGATCGAGACCATCCTGGTCAACATGGTGAAACCCCGTCTCTACTAAAAATACAAAAAAATTAGCTGGGCATGGTGGCGCACGCCTGTAGTCCCAGCTACTCGGGAGGCTGAGGCAGGAGAATTGCTTGAACCCGGGCTGCGGAGGTTGCAGTGAGCTGAGGTCGCGCCACTGCACTCCAGCCTGGTGCCTGGTGACTGAATGAGACTCTGTCTCAGGAAAAAAAAAAAAAAGATTAAAATTATCATACCTATTTTGCAGACAAGAACCAAATCTATAAGACCCCAAAACCTCCTCCTTCCCATGCATCACAATACCTCTAATGTGCTGAGAGGTGTGCTCTCCCAGTGGCTGCCAGTGTATCCCTCTCCAGCAGGCTTGTCCTCCTGTCACTCCTGAAGCTGCTGTAAGCTTGCCCTGCACTTGCTTTGGCCGTCACATGGAGGAAGCCCAAGCCTCTCGGAACATATCTGTGTCCATTGCCTTAAGTGGATTGTCGCCTACCCCTCCCTATGGAGCCTTTGAGCCCGAAAATACAGAAGTCAGATGATGGCCACTGAGTGTATCCAGCTCCATGGATGACAATCAAAGCAAGGGGGCTTTAACTGCAGCAGGAGAAACTGGGATTAGCTCTGGGGTAGGAATTCTGCCCAGTGAAAGATGCTAAGTTGTAGGAATGAGTTAGGAGAGGTAAGCATGGAATTCCTCTCAAGAAGCCTTTAAGAACAAGCTAAATTTCCAACCATCTGGGGCTTATTGTGGAGAATTAATGAGACCCCTTGTGACAGCCCTGCTAAGCCTCCCTAGAAAACTACAAATCCACGATGTCAACTGGTCCTTAAACTGCATTACTCATCTGTCTTTTCTTGACAAAGTTTAATTTAGGCCAGTAGGTGGCGATAATTCAACAGAAATAGGGCCGTGCATGGCTTCTTTGAACCACGAGAGAATGCATTAAAAGCAGTCTGGAAGGTTCCTTCTGGGAGCAAGAAGGGGAACCTTTCTGTGAATCCAACACTGGTTGAGGTGCAATTAGCAGATGCACTAATGGGATGCCTCTCCTGACACTTAAGGATCTCCTAGGCTCCCACTGTGATCACTTTTTAAAATATTTAAATTTTTTTTTTATTTTTTTGAGTCATGGTCTTACTCTATCACCAGGGCTAGAGTACAGTGGTGTGATAATGGCTCACTGCAGCCTTGATCTCCTGGGCTCAAGTGATCCTCCCACCGCAGCTCCCCGAGTAGTTGGGGCTACAGATGTGAGCCACCACATCTGACTTTTTTTCCCCCCTTTTTGGGTAGAGACGAGTCTCATTATGTTGTGCAGGCTGGTCTCAAACTTCTAGGCTCAAGCAATCCTCCCACCTTAGTTTTCCAAAGCGCTGGGATTACAGGTGTGAGGCACTGTGCACGGCCCTAAGACTCTGCTGCCCAGTGAATCTTGGGCATATGAAATGAGTCCCCCTATTTAAAGAGGTGTGGCCTGGAACATTCAGACCAAGGCTCATCTGCTGTTTTCCCCAGACAAAGGGAGCTCTCTCAGGCTGCAGGGGAGATGCCACTGATTCTTGATGTGTTCTTGCCTGTTTCCTACACTATAACTTTTTTGAGGGCAGGGATTATGTCCATTTTGCACTCCACCATACCCCCGGCACCTAATGCAGTGGATTAGTTATATGTAAGTAGAAGGTCACTATGTGTTTGTTGAACAAAGGAATGAATAAATGGCAGGACAAGACCTGGCCTTCATGGAGCTGTCCAGGGTTCTTACCAGCACCTGGCTTCTTTTGGTAGATTGGTCTGTTGCTTTCTTGCCTTCCTCCCAGATCTTTGCTGCAACACTGCCCAAAACCTGTTCCTAGTATGTATTCACTGAATTATGTACTTCCTTGACAGTCTTACTGTGCCTGTGGTGGACCCCAAACAGCCTGCTGAGTTAGGTCCAAGTAGTTCTCTCTACACGGAACCACATGAGTTAAATGCCTCATTCTTCATCTGTGTCTATGGAGTTTTTATTTCTCAGTCACAGTCCTTCCATGTCACTATGGTTGAAGGATGTGTGGTGGGAAGTGGCAGGAGAGGGTGTTGGAGGAGCAAGCTGGGGCCAGACTGCAGGGGCTTAAGGTGTGAATTTATGGGGCAGGGAGTGTGCCTTGTCCACCTCTGAGTGCTTAGTGTCCTGCACAATTGCAGGCACAAAATCAGCTCTCAATAAAAGGTATATAACTTCTCATTGTACAGGACTGTGCAAGGATATGACAAATGTAGACCTGGTTCTAAACTCATCCCCATGAAATGTCTCAATTGATATTTTCTGGGGAGAAGATGAAGGATTGCTGTTTACATTTATTTCTTCTTTGTATTTGTTTACTCATATCTGAATGGGCTAAAAAAACCCAGTTCTTGATTCTTCCATGTTGCTTCTTGGTATCTTAGACTGTCATATAACACAAGGCTAAGATAGGGAGGAGGGAGGGAAGAATTGGGGAAAAAAGGTGGAACTAGGGGAGTGAACCTAAGACCAGATATTTCAGTCTTTCAAGCAGGCTCTGGGGAACGTAAGTTTCTGCTCCAGAGCTCAGAAAGCAGTGGGCAAAGAGAGACAATTTCAAAGCCATCAAAAGAGAGGAACCAAGAGGTGGATACAGGGAGTGATTTGGGAAAATGACTCAAACCTTGCTCTGGTATGAGTCAGGGAACTCTGATGTCAGTGCCCAATGTAAAACTGCAGCAAAAAGAGTCCCCAAGGCCTGGCACCACCAGGCACATCCTCAGGGATCTGGGCTCAGCCTTTCTCTTTGCATATCCTCAGGGCTCTGGGCTCAGCTCTGATCTCAGCACCACCTTGGAAATGCAAAGCCCAGTGCCAGGCCATATATCAGGCGCCTGCTGCCTGCATCCCTCGTCCTCCCTCACAGTGCTCTGTTCCAAAGACAGCTCATTTCCTGCCTCTGGTTCTCCTCTCCACCCCCTCTGCTTATTGTCATTTCTTCTGTGTATTACCCTGTAGTCACCTCTCAGATTCTTTTCCCTGCCTCTGATCCCACCCCTTCTAACACATCCTCCACGTAGACAGCCAGAGAGACCTTTCTGGAACTCGCACCTCATCACGACACCCCTTGATAAACCCCTTACATTACTTCCCACTTGCTGTCTGGTGCTCCAGGTCCTTTAGCACTGGCCCTCCACATAGGTAGCCAGACAGACCTTTCTGGAACTCGCACCTCATCACATCACAGCCCTTGACAAAGTCCTTCTATGACTTCCCACTACTGTGTTGCGCTCCTGGTCCTTTCGTCCTCATCCAAGCTTCAGGCCTTGTCTGTATCTTTCTCCCTATGTGGTCTCCATGCCAGCCTTGCCTTCTTGGCATCTCCAGAACCATTCTGCCACCCACTGGGTGCCTTTGGGGAGACTGCTCCCTCTATCTGTGAAGTGAACTCCTCCTCCTCTACTCCAGTTCAGATATCATCTTTTGAGAGAAGCCTTCTCCCATGACCCCAGGCACAGTTCCTTCATTGACCACACATAAATTATTTACTTCTTGTTATAGAGCGCTGAGCACTATCTGATACCCCGTCCCCCGGACCACCAGCGCTTTCAGAACAAGAGTGATAGCTTATTTTTTTCAGCATTCCCTTCCCCCATTGCCCAGCAGAGTGCCTGGCACATATTTGATGCATAATAAGTATTTGGAGAATTGTAAAATTAATTGAGCCCATAGGATGGACACAGAAGACTGCCTCGTGGGGACAAACTCTTCAGTCTAGAAGGATGGAAGCTGAGAAAAGGCACAACCAAATGCTATAAAATGCTAAGGAGGACAGAGAGGGACACATGAACTATGGGTGTCTGTTTGTCCAGTGGTCCCTTGGCTGGTCATTGCCCCTGGCTTTTAGATCCATTCCCTTTCTCCTGCAAACTATGTTTCTCTGGTATCCTTGCCATGGGTGTTTGTCTAGATTTGGCAGGAGATTGGAGCATGAGAGGAAGGGAGAGGTCAGGCCATTTCTCCTTTTCTCTCTGCTCTGGCCATGGCTGCATCCGCACAGCTGTTTCAGGTCCCTGCTGGATAGGCCCTCCCACCATGATCTCAGCTTTTCCTGGCAACCTCTGCTATGGTTCTAGCTTGGGCTGGGTTGCCCTAGCATCTGGGTTTTGGTAATACTGTCATCCCCCCGTGTCCTGCAGCTGTTGGAGGGGACACTAGCCCCCGCTGTTGCTCATATTTGGGTTGCTTTACCATCCCCGTGTGGCTTCTTAGGCTTTTTATCCTCACTGTGGCCCATCCTCCCTATTAAATTTCCTGTGACTGAAATACTAGAGTGGTTTCAGTTTTCCTGACTGGATCCTTATCATCACAGTCTTCTTTCATAAATCAACCGAAGGTTCAGTCCTGGAGTTCCTGGACCAGCTTCTGCCCTGGGTTCTACCCACAGGGGTCTCTTGTCTTGGCCACAGTGTCCCTGCAAGCCAGCCATTGGGGGCCCTTGTAAGCACCAGCATTGTCTCCTACTGCTATTTGCCTTATGATTCCTTTTCAGTGATTTTGGTGATCTGGATCCCTGGTTGAATCAATGCTTCCATGCTCGCTGGTTCTCATGAAGGAGGATCCTGAATCCTGGCGGAGCAGGGTAGGAGGCTTGGTGAAAGACCACAACCCACACGTGGTCACTACTTCCAGGATACTAATTACCTTCTGTGCCTTGACACTTGGAAGAAGAGTGTTTGAAACACATTCAGAGGCTAGTAAACTCCAGCAATTCATTATGCCAAGAGCTGGTGCCAACAGGAAATATAAAACCCTTCCTGAGAGGCTTGGCTGAACTCAACAATTGATCAGTGTAGGATTATTAAGGGAAATGAGTCTGTCATGCAGCCACCCCCAACTATGGAGCAGTGATAATGTGTCTTAGGGGACCTGGTTGGAGCCAGAACCTGGGCTGAGTGAACCCGAAGCTGACCCCCAGGTGGCTCTCACATCCCTTCGCAGAATGGCAGGAGGGTGAAGGGACTCCCCAACCCCTGGTGGAGTTAAAGGCATAGGGATTGAGGTGAGGGAACTGGGCTGGTCAGGAGATGGATGGGTTACTCCAAGGAAGTGGATGGGACCCGGTGAAACCTTTCCCAAGGGTGGAGAAATAAAAATGCTTAAAGCTTCAGCTTGACAAGTACATATGATAGAGGAGAAGAGAAAAAGCTAAGAGAGGCTGGGCACGGTGGCTCATGCCTGTAATCCCAGCACTTTCGGAGGCCAAGGCGGGTGGATCACGAGGTCAGGAGTTCGAGACCAGTGTGGCCAATATAATGAAACCTTGTCTCTACTAAAAATACAAAAATTAACCAGGCGTGGTGGCGCACACCTGTAGCTCCAGGTACTTGGGAGGCTGAGGCAGGAGAATCGCTTGAAGCTGGTAGGTGGAGGTTGCAGTGAACCAAGATCGTGCCATTGCACTCGAGTCTGGGTGACAAGGTGAGATTCTGTCTCAAAAAAAAGAAAAAGAGAAAGAAAGAAAGAGAGAAGCTAAGAGAGCAAGGAAGAGAGATCTGGGCACCAGAAAAATGTTGGACAGTTCTATAAAAGTCATTGAGGAGGTAGGATGGCAGGAAAGACAGGAATTCAACATGCAGGGCACCGAGGCCCATTCCACAAGACAGGACCCTGTGGCTTCATTTATCTAGTGCCTCCATGTGCCAGGTACGTGGAAATGCAGAGGCGAAAAAGACACAGTGCCCACTCTTTGGGTGCTCACGCTGTAGATGCAGAGTCTGAGAATAAAGGAGATGACCATGATTCAGTGTGGGACGTGCTTCATATATAGACACACTTATTGCTGTGGAGTTTAAAAGAGGAACACCTAAGTTAAGCAAACCTGGGAAGCCAGGTAAGGGTTCCAGGAGATTTCTGCATGGAGTCTTGAAGGATGAACTGTAGTTATGCAGGAAAAGGAAGCAGAGGAGCTGATGAAGGCATCACAGCATCTGAAGAGTGGTACACAAAGGCCTGGAGTGAGGGAAAGCTGGGTGTGTTTTGGGAGCTGGATGGGTGATGATGTGAGGAGAGGCTGGAGAGGGAAGTGGTAATGGAGGGTACCCTGGGAGGCCTGATGCTACTAGGAGTTTGGACTGGTCTCCTGTGAGCCATGTGAAGCTGCTGAAACAATATGGTGGAGGAGTGACACAATGAGATTTCTAGTTTAGAAAGATTACCCTGGCTGCAGTGGCGAAACATGATCAGAGAGGGGCAAGACCGAGGCAGAAAGACTACACAGGTGGCTGTTGTGATGTCTCATGTGACAACTGCTTCCTGCCAGTCCAGGATATGCTGTGACTCCAGAGACTACAGCTATAACAACTGGGCAGACAGAGCTTGCCTGTCCCATCCCTGTCTAGGATCTGTTGGCCCTAATGAGGCTCGCACTGGCATGGAGAGAGGGACCTTGGGGAGCTGCTTTGGGAGAAGTGGTAGAGAAGTCAGCTGGCCAGGCTCTGAGATGTGCCCTGTCTTCTGCAGCTGACCACAGGGCCAATGTGGTTTGACTCAGTGGGGTCAGTGCTTTGCAGGTGGAGGCAGAGATTTAATGGCTGCTGCTGATGAGTTGTAAGAGTGAGGGTTTTTCGGGAATGTATGTGAAGGAGGAATCTCTATACAGCTAAATTCCTTTATTAACTTAATGAGTTTGGCTGCTTTCCTGGAAATGCAAGTGCCATTTGGCACCATCGCTGCTGCTTCAGAAAGGGTGTCATTACACTAAGAATCTGTAGGAACGCACAATAGTGATAAACGAAGCTGCCTAGGAGATTACACAGCATCACGCAGACTTTGCAAGGACCTTCAGAAGGGAGAATGCTTTCACTCTGAGGTCAGTACCCAGTTAGGGGCTGGGAGTAGAGGTAGTGGAGATAATCACTCCAGTAATTATCTAGGTAATCCAATCAATGCAGGTAATGCTGGCTAATATTACAAGGGAGAATATTAGAATATTAAAGTCATTTTAAAGTTGATATATAAACTTTAAAGGGGTCAAAACACCTCCTAGCCCTTCTCTGTCCCCCGTGTGCTGAGCACCCTTAAGTCCAGGTTTCTAAAGGCAGGACCCAAGTCTAAAAGCTTTGTTCTTTCTATGTTGCAGCTTTGCATTCGATTGTCCAGGTGGTTCTCAGACCCACTGACAGGGAAACTTGAGGCAAACTATTTCTTTCAAACACCCGACTAGATTTGGAACACCAAGGGCTGAGACTAGATCAGTGGGTAAAGTGGGAACAGAAATCTCTCTTTCCATCCCTTTTGTTCCTTGGAATGAAGAGAAGCCTTGAAGCTAGGGGGAGACTTGGGAGTTATTGGGCTTTTGAAATTATAGTATCATTGTGAAATCCTCTTTCTCTGAATTGAGTTTGGAGCTGAGAGTTGGATGCAAACCCTGTGTGACAATAAAATCTTTCCAGATGATGTCAGCCAGCAGACTTTATCTTTATTCATGTGATGCTAAGTCCCCTGTAGCCATAGCTGCAGAGAGGATGGGACCAAGTAGCCTTCAACAAGCTCCGCTTCCTGATCACCTGCTGTGCATCAATTATTCTCTTTAATCCTCATAGCAAGCCTGTAATGGTGGCATTAGTCTTTTGCGGCTGCAAAGTGGAGGCGCAGAGAGGTTAAGGCATTTGTCAAAGCCCACCCAGCTAGTAGGTGGAAAAGGTGGGATTGAACTCAGATTGTCTTAGGCCCAAACTACTGCCTTTCCCCATACACCTCTCCTTGCCGATGAGGAAGATGTTTATTGGGGATCTGTGGATGTCAGATTTGAGCTCAGCTCAGCTGGGAAAAGTGTCTGCGGTCCCTCCACCTGATCTTGGCTCCTGTCCCAGGCAAGGATTCCACATGGTTGGCTGCTTTTATAAAATTTTTATTTTTCAATTACATGCTCATTGTAACAAATCCAAACAACACAAAAGTGAATAAAGGAGGCGGAGAGGGACAGTCCTCACCATTCCAGTTTGAGACCTTTTTCTTTGCTTCTGACATGTGGAGTTGAAGGGGCAGGCTCAGGGGCCGGATGGGCTGACTCAATTCTGGGCTCCACCACTTGCTAATTTCTACAACCCTGGGAAAATTACTTAACTTCTCAGTGCCTCAGTTTCCTCATCTACAAAATGGGATAATAGTACTTATCTCAAGGGTTGCTGTAAGGGTAAAATATTTAAATAACTGCCTGGCAAAGAATCAGCATTGAATAAATCATTGTGATTTTTATTAAATATGGCTTTTAAAATCCAAAATGAGTATTAACGCTGTACATATTGTGTGGCAACTTCCTTTTTCACTTTCCAATATGTGATAGACTTCTTTCCAAGTCTGTACATATGGTACCTTTTAAATGGTTGTGTAGAATTTTATTTGTAGGGATATACTATAATTTATTCATTCAGATATGAATGCATATTTAAATTACTTCGACTTTTTTTTTTTTTTTTTTTTAACCATTACAAACAATGTTACACTTTGTGCTTCACATGGTTCTACTTGGTTCTACTAGTATTTCTGTAAGATAGAGTTCTGGAGCAAGATCATAAGATTTTAGGGTATTTATATTTTAAATTTGATTACATAAATACAATTCGACAGCATAATAAGAAAGCCTGTTTCCTCAACCTTAACCAACACTAGATTCACTCACCTTACAGCTGCTGGATTAAAGAAATATCCAAAAAACTTCACATATGATGAAGATATTTATACAAAGGGAAGTTAAGCTCCTACTTTACACCATAGATGTGCAGACATGATAGAAACCAAAAGGCCAGGTGCAGTGGCTCATGCCTGTAATCCCAGCACTTTGGGAGGCCGAGGCGGGCTGATCACAAGGTCAAGAGTTCAAGACCTGCCTGGTTAGCATGGTGAAATCCTGTCTCTACTAAAAATACAAAAAATTAGCCAGGCATGGTGGCGGCTATCTGTAATCCCAGCTACTCAGGAAGCTGAGGCAGGAGAATTGCTTGAACTCAGGAGACAGAGGTTGCAGTTGCTGTGAGCTGAGATTGTGCCACTGCACTCCAGCCTGGGTGACAGAGCGAGACTCCATCACACACACACACACACCCACCCACCCAAAAAACCCAAAGAAAAAGGTGGCAAAAGACATAAAGCCCCTTCAGCACAATTTTGAACTAAAGATGAGTGTGGTTAGGGAGCACTCCAAACATTTTTTAATCCTTATGACATCTACTCATCATCACCCCCATTTCAGAGGTAAGAAAACTGAGGCAAAGAGAGATTAAGTAGTTTGTCTAAGATCATGCAGCTGGTGCATGGCATAACCTCCCTCACATTAGGTCTTGCTCTCCGTTCAGCCTTACAGCCTCCCTGTAGAGGTCCACACATGCTTTGGATTTGAAGAAACTGAAGAGGCCTCAAGAAGTGGAAACTTCATTAGCCCAAGGTGCAGAACTCTGAGTAGTTCCATGCATTCTGCTTGGCTTTCGATGATTTTCCCATCTGTGATGCAGAGGGGCTGAGCTGTAATAGGGAATCACTGGGGTGGATTGAGAGCATCTTGTCCCTCTCTGTCCATTGAGATGGAGAGACTGGGAGGCAGGCAGCAAGACAGTTCCTCTGCAGTTGGACTGCATTAGTATTCCCGTGTATTTATACAAACAGCCCCCAGCTCCTCTTGTGCTCATTTTCCGTATGTGCCTATCAGTGTAGTAAATCTGAGCACTTAAAAAAAAAAAAAAAACCCAACAAAATAGAATCAGAGCCTTTTGTGTTCAAAAGCTAAGTGTCTATAAATCAGTACTCCTTGAATGAGAAGATGTATGTGGATTCATGAAGACAGGGCTTTGAATTATTTATCAAGAAGTGGTGCTACTTGGAACCTCAGGCACACTCAGCTCCGCAACAAAACGGAGTGGCTTCTCAAGATGTCTTTGTGGACATGATGGAGGCTGACGTGGATTTAAAGAATTAATTAGACATAGGGCTTCTTAGTGTCTGGTACCTGCCCACATTTCCAATCCCCCTATTCCCCAAGCTGCAGCCTCACCTAGGCACTCACAGATTCCTGAAGCATCATATTCGTACACCCTGTTTTCTCCCCTTGGATGTTCCTTTCCTCTTAGCTACCCTGCAAACTCCTATACATCTGCCAAAAGCTAGCCTAAATGTCCACCCCTGCCCTTTTTTTTTTTTTGCAGAAATATTTCCTGACTTACTGTGTCAGGGTTAGTAGCATCCTTCTTTGTAACTGTGTCTAGAACTAAATAATTCGAGAGCAGAGTTGGTTATGTCTACTGATCTATCACTAGGACTGTGTCAAGCACATAGTCAAAATTAGGGTTGTTGAATGAGGGAATCATTTAATGTCGGTGGGGAGACAACCCTTTTTGGTCAGCACCATGTGTTTGGCACGTGATAATTTAATTTCAAACACAATGTGCCTAATACTTCTGTGAGTGGCTTGATCAAGATGCTAGGGAAGATGCTTTACTGACTTTGCAGGTAATGCAAACCTGGAAGTGACAATAAACACACTGAGTTATTCAGTATTTTAAACAATGTGGATAGTTTGGTAGACTTGATTGAAATTCACAAGATACTACTGAATATGGATAAACTGGAGGTGTTACCAATATAAAGGTCTGTGAATCAATGGCTGTTGGTGGCTGGTGTGGGGGAGAAGATTCACAGGTGACCAGGGTATTAAATATGCCTCCACAGATGCCATAGTCTTTCATACCCATTGGTGAGGGGAAGCTTAGGGGTTTGTCTGGAAAAAGGCAGGGACAGGCAGAGTTTGATTCACTGAATCCTCTGTGTTTGTAATAATGTCTGCCACTTAGTAGGTGTACAATAAATATTTGAATTATGAATGAATACTCTAGTCACTTTGTGTTTACTTTCTGCTTGGAGTATCATTTGCCTCCAGTTTTTTTTCTTTTTGAGACAGTCTCATGCTGTTGCCCAGGCTGGAGTACAGTGGCACAATCTCAGCTCACTGCAACCTCCACCTCCTGGGTTCAAGCGATTCTCCTGTGTAATCTTAGCCTCCTGAGTAGCTAAGATTATAGGTGTGTGCCACCATACATGGCTAATTTTTGTATTTTTAGTAGAGGCAGGATTTTACCATATTGGCCAGGCTGGTCTTGAACTTCTGACCTCAGGTGATCCACCTGCCTCAGCCTCCCAAAGTGCTGGGATTACATCATGAGCCACTGCGTCCAGCTCAAATTCTTACTAGTTCTTCAAAACTGAACTCAGAAGTTACCAACTCTAGGGTACTTTCTCTAGTGGCTACTTCCTCACTGGGCTATTATAATACTCTGGTTTAAAAAACAGGACTTAACATACTGTGTGAATGTTTATAGCATTCACACAGGATATTAAGTCCTGTGTTTCAAACCATACTATTTCACACAGTATAATATGGTCAGTTTGGATATCCAATAGTATTGATCCCTCATTAGACTGAGAGCTTGGCAAAAGCAGGGGTTGGGTTTAATTCATCTCTGATCAACCAGTGAACTCTGTATCACTGGTGCTCAATGTTTGTGGACTGAATGAGAAGTTCTGGAACATGATGCATATTTAATTCCCTCAGAGCTCAGTGGTCTGAGAATTAGAGACAGGTCAAAAGACACGGTCTTTGACTATAGAGGACAAGACTGTAGGGCATGCATTTAAGGGATCTCAGGGTGTCACTAAGAGCAGCACTTGGTCTAGAATTTGTAGGGAGATGAGTGTCACTCTATTGCCCAGGCTGGAGTGCAGTGGCATGATCTCAGCTCACTGCAATCTCTGCCTCCCAGGTTCAAGTGATTCTCCTGCCTCAGCCTTGCGAGTAGCTGGGACTACAGGCGCGTACCACGATGCCTGGCTAATGTTTGTATTTGTAGTACAGAAGGGGTTTCACCATGTTGGCCAGGCTGGTCTCAAAGTCCTGACCTCAGCTGAGCTACCTGCCTCGGCCTCCCAAAGTGCTGGGATTATAGATGTGAGCCACCATGCCTGGTTGAAAATAGATAAGTGATTTCCAAGCTTCAATCACCCTTCAAGAGCTTGGATGTGGAGTCAGGTCTTCTGACTCTAGATCTGTGCATTGGGTATGACATCACAGGTGTGTCTGAGACACTGGAGGTGGAAGAGTTCAGAGTTATGGCAGGGTGTCTGGCCTGGGGGCAGTGGAATAGAGGAGAATGTTGCTGGAGCTGAGGAGGCTGGAGAACTGTAAGACCAGGACGTTGGAGGGGCATCATCTTGGATGTTGAGCTCATCAAGGTCGGCATCAGGCGATAGGGAGTGGAGCACATTTTAAAGATCACTTCAGACTGAAAGTTACAGAATGGTCCAAGCTCAAAAACACTTTAGTAAGAGAAGGATAATTTGTTGGCTTTGAGTGTCTTTGGAAGGGTAGATTAGTCAAGCTATGGGGCAGTCAGGGAAGCAACTGGGTCTTGAGAACTACTGGAACCAGGAATTTGAGTGCCAACAGGTCTTCCTCTCTCTGTCTCTGTCCTTTTCTCTTTCCATATCTTGCTTCTTGGATATGTTTATTTCATTTGCTGTTTCCATAATGAACCACTTTCTTCATGTGGCAGGACACAAAACAGTTCTGAGGCTTACTTCTCATAGCTTTAATCACCAAAGAGATTAACCTTCCAGGACACACATTTTAAAATTCCCAGGGAACAGATCCATTATCTCAGTGGGAGTGAGGTGCTCATTCCTTGATTAGGGCCCTCAATTTGTCAACAGGTAGGTTGGGGGAAGAACTTGCAAGTGGAGAAATTATCGTGGGAACTGTAGTCATTTAACAGACATTTATTCTTCATCTTATTATAGGAGATATAGCAATTGGGATGACTTTGGCTGCAAATAGGAGAAAACCTTACTCACACTGGTTTAAATAATAAGGAAATTTATTGGCTCATATAACGTGAAGCCCATGTGTAAAATGGTCTCAGGGTTAGCTTAATCCAAAGGCCCCATTGTCCTTTTTTCTGCAATTCCCTCATCTGTATCCTCTTTTTGCTTGGTCTTTGTCTTCAGACTGCTTCCTTTACGAAGGCAAAAAGGAAGTAGCAGTTTCTGGCTCCACATACACACATAAAATCCAGAGGAAGAGAAATTGTCTGAAAGATTTTTCATAATAAAGAAAGCTTTATTCTCAAGCGTTTTCCCGCAAGCTTCTCTCTAGTTTTACTGGCTTGAACTAGATCGCATGCCCTTTCCCGAACAAGTTGGTGGCTGGTGGATTCCGTTTGCTGATTGGCTCAATTCTATTCATCCTGGAGCCTGAGGCAAGGAGACTGGGATTATCCTGACTGGATTAGACTAATTAGAGGTCATCTAAAACACCTGGGTGCTGCTCTGTAGGCATGGGTGTATCAGTTAGCACTGTTTGTTTGTTTTTGTCTTTTGAGATGGAGTCTTGCTCTGTCGCCCAGGCTGGAGGGCAGTGGCAGGATCTCAGCTCATTGCAACTTCTACCCCCTGTGTTCTAGCGATTCTCCTGCCTCAGCCTTCCGAGTAGCTGGGATTATAGGTGCCTGACACCATCCCTGGCTGATTTTTGTATTTTTAGTAGGGACAGGGTTTCACCATGTTGGCCAGGCTGGTTTCAAACTCCCCTCTGGTGATCCACCCACCTTGACCTCCCAAAGTGCTGGAATTACAGGCGTAAGCCACCGTGCCAGCCTCAATTAGCTTTTGTTGTGTAACAAACCACCTACATTTTAGTTATTTAAACTATCATTTGTTAATTAAGTTCAGATTTTGTAGGTGAACAATTTAGGCTGTGTTTAGCAGGATGGTTCTTCTCTTGGGCCTGGATCTCTCCTGCAATTTTGGTCAGCTGATGGGTCAGCTGGGGTTGTAGGGTTTATGACATCTTTGCTGAGATGGCTGGGATGACTGTAGACTCTCTTCCTCTGATTGTCTCAGGGTTCCAAGAGCCACAGGAGAGAACAAGCCCCAGGGCATAAACACTTTCCAAGTATCTTCTTGCCTCACATTGCTATTGCCCCATTGGCTGAAGCAAGTCACACAGCAAGTACAGAATCAGGTAGGGGGAAGATAACTCAAGGGGATGGATATGAGAAAGGGCTAGGCATGGTGGCTCACACCTGTAATCCCAGCACTTTGGGGGCCAAGGTGGCCAGATCACTTGAGGCCAAGAGTTCAAGACCAGACTGGGCAATAGAACAAAATCCCGTCTCAAAAAAAAAAATAAATAAATAAAATAAAATAAAAGGAGGATCTCCTGAGCCTGGGAGGTCGAAGCTGCAGTGAGCTGTGACTGTGTCTCTGCACTCCAGTCTGGGTGACAGAGTGAGACCCTGTCTCAAAAAAGAAAAAAGAAGAATGAACAAAGTTGGAGCCATAAACACAACAATCTACCCCAATGAGGAGAGCTGAGGTTGGGGAAAGCCACTGTTTCTACCCTAAGATGCAAATGGAAAGAGTGGTTCTAGAGAAGATGCAGAATGCAGGAGACTTTGACTCCAATACAACACGAGCCACAGGGCATACTGTATTGGAAGAAGCGTCTGGGCACAGTATACATCTGGAGAGAAGGCAGAGAGAAAGAGGTTTGCATTTAGGACCGAAAGTAAGGATGGAGGGAACAGTTCAACTTGGAAACAGTGCCAGGCTCTAGACTAGGCATGCTGCATGCTGTGTCTCATTTGGTCCTACAGTTGCAGGTGAGAAAATGGGCTTAGAGAGGTTAAGCCACTTGCTCAAGGTCAAGGTCACACAGTAAGTGTGGATTTAAGCCCAAATGTCAGTGGATCTCAGGTGTGAAGGAAACAGGATTTGGCTGAAGATGGCAGTGAAAGAGGAGGAGGGGAATGGGGTGAAAGAGAGCTTAAGTGCAGAGATCTGTAGCCCCAGCTCACCCCAATGTTGAGCAGAGTGAGCTTGGATGAAGGCGCCTCTTTGCCATCATGGAATTCTGGACTGGGAGCTCCTGGGGCAGGGAACTCATTCCTGCTCTAGTCCTCCTGCCCACAGCATCTGGCAGAGTTCTGAGACTTAGCACTGAAGGGTGCATCCCACGTGCCCGGTGCTTCACCGTCATTGTCTCACTCAGCCCTAACAGCACAGATGTGGCATGTGATGCTATGATCCCCATTCTACACACGTGACAACTGTGGTCTGGAGAACTAAGTTACGTCTTTGAGTTTGCTTTGCAGAGTTAGTAAGTGGAGAAGCCAGGGCTTGAAAGTGGGGCATGGAGCCCACAGTTCATAGTCTGAAGTGCTGGCTAGGCTGCCTCAGGGAGGGAGCAGTGCGCGAAAGGAAAGGGAGGTGGGAGGGGGAGAGCCTGGACATGGAGACCCTCATGGTGAGGGGTTTGACAAGTCACCATTGAAAACATGTGAGGGCTTATTATGACTCACCATGATTGAACTGTTTTCTGTTTTTGGGGGTGGGGGATAGAGTCTCACTCTGTCGCCCAGGCTGGAGTGCAATGGCACAATCTCAGCTCACTGCAATCTCTGCCTCCTGGGTTCAAGTGATTCTCCTGCCTCAGCCTCCTGAGTAGCTGGGATTACAGGCATGTGCCACCATGCCCAGTTAATTTTGTAGTTTTAGTAGAGATGAGGTCTCACAGTGTTGGCCAGGCTGATCTTAAACTCCTGATCTGGTGGCCCGCCTCAGCCTCCCAAAGTGCTGGGATTACAGATGTGAGCCACTGAGCCTGGTCTGGACTAAATGTTTTTTATATCTTATTTAACCCTTAAAAAGTACTTGGGGGCTTAGCATTGTGGCTCAGCCCTGAAATCCTAGCACTTTGGGAGGCTAAGCTAGGGAGATCACTTGAGGCCAGGAGTTAGAGATCAGTCTGGGCAACATGATAGACCCCCTGTTTCTATAAAAGGTAGAACAAATTAGCCAGGCATGGTGGCTTGTGTCTGTGGTCCTGGCTACTTAGGAGGCTGAGGTTGGAGGACTGCTTAAGCCTAGGAGTTTGAGGCTGCAGTGAACTATGATAATGCCACTGCACACAGTATGGGTGAAAGAACGAGATTCTGTCTCAAAAAAAAAAAAAAAAAAGTACTTGGGGATACATATTATTCATTGGCCCATTTAAGAGGTGAAAAAAATGAGGATCAGTGAGGTGAGCTCATTTGCCAAAAACACACTAGTACTAAGAAGAGGCAAAGCCGCAGGCAAACCTGGTCAGGGCTAACCCTCAAAGCCCACACTTAACCACTGCACCATCCAGCACTTTGCTATCCAGCACCACACTATCCAGCACTGAGCTGCTGTCCAGGACCATGCTATCCAACACTGAGCTGCTGTCCAGGACCATGCCATCCAACACTGAGCTGCTGTCCAGCACCACACTATCAAACAATGAACGAATCAGTCCTGCGCTATCTGAGACCATGCGGGGTACAGGAGGAGGCTGAAAAGGCAGGTATTTGTAGGATATGCTGCAAGCCTTGATTACTTAGAAGACTCCTGGGAGAAGGAGGGTCAGACTTTTTTGTTGCTTCTTAGGATTGAATTTTTGGAACACTCTGGTGAGAGTTGAAAATTTGGCACAGAGTGAGCACCCCAAAAATGACTGCTATATTGAACCAAATTGTGGCTCTTCCTGGAGTGTGACACTTCCAGCCAGAGGCCCTTCAGGTGTGCACAGCAGCAGCAATGCCCCAGACCTCCAAGGACTCAGGACCTAAAGTAGTGTGAGAAGCCCAGATGTGGGAGGGGCACGGTGAGCTCCAGGCCTCCACATTTGAATGGAGAGCTCCCATCGGCTTGGATGAGCCAGACCATGTCCCTCTGCACATGATGCCTTTCTCCTTTTCAAGCCATTCTATAAACTCCAGTGCTGCAGCCAACCAAACAGGCAGGGGTGAAGCAAGAACCGTGTCCTCCCTTAGAATCGAACACTTCCCACAAACCTTTTTCTCCCCAAAGTCATTAATAACAATCTTCATCCCCACAGCATCTGTTAACGATTTATTATTACAGGGGTAGTATAACATTTTCATACCTATACCATTTTTCATCCTAGGTGGAGTTAATTGCAAATGACTCACAAGCAAACAACATTTCCTCCAGCAATTCATTGCAAACAATGGAGCTCTGATTTCTCCCACCAAATCCTGCCACCTTGCCCTAGCTTCCATGACCTTCCCTCGTTTATCACCATTGCTCTAAATGCGTCACACATACCAATAGAAAAGGCCCTCAAACTGTTGACTCAGTGGCTCCTTTCTGCTAAAAGTGGCTTCTAAAAGCATGTGGACATTTCTTGAAAATTGAGTTCTAGTTTCTCAACAAATGGAAAAATAACTTTTCCTCAGGATACAAAAATAATTCATTGATTGAACCAACTTCAGATACTTTTAGTGGTGGCCACATGGTATATTTTCTGGAGATTAATTCTGAGTTAAAGGCTCAGAGGAAAAGGTGCCTTGATCTATTTTTGAGTCTGCCACAGACTTTGGAGGGGGAGCAGTGAAAGTTACATCAGATATCTGACATTCTAGTCCCACTTTTTTTTTTTTTTTTTTTTTTCTTGTTTGTTTTTTTTTTTGAGACAGGGTCTGGCTGTTGCCAAGGCTGGAGTGCAGTGGCACAATCTCAGCTTACTGCAACCGGGCTCAAGCAATCCTTCCACCTCAGCCTCACTTGTAACTCAGACTACCATGCCACCATCCCCAGCTAAGTTTTGTATTTTTTGTAGAGACAAGGTCTCGCTATGTTTCCCAGGCTGGTCCTGAATTCCTGGGCTCAAGAAATCTACCAATCTCGGCCTCCCAAAGTGCTGAGATTACAGGTGTGAGCCACTGCACTCAGCCTCCTCACTTTTTACATGAGGAAACCACGGCCTGGAGAGATTAAGTGACTTCTGTAAGCCTCCTGGTGAGGTAATGGTGGAGTTGGGATTAGAAGCCAGTTCTGCATACTTACTATCGAATGTCACCGTACGAGGAATTGGCAGAATAGCTAACAATGGCTGACATTTATTAAAAAATCACTATATCCTTGCTATGTGTGGTAGATTAAATTATTGTTTATCACTCATTTCTTCCCCCAGAATCTCCAATCCACAGGCAAACGGGTGAGAAGTATGTGCTTGTTGTTGTATGACACTGAGCTTTTGTGGCTGTCACACAGCAATAGCTGACCAATACAGTAATTGGTATGTGAAGTGGAATGCTTTCATAACAGAAACCTGAAATACACGGCATTGGCTTTGAGACCAGGTGGCAGGTGGTGAGGGAAGTGTTGTAGGAGGCTAGTAAAATGGCACTCACATTATGTAATGGCAAAACATTTGGTAAAGCTGTCACTTGCACTTGCCTGGAAGGTAAAGAATGTGCCTGAAGCATTTGTCAAATTGGATGAAGAGATTCTGGGGCTGGTTGGTGAAAATATGAGCTGACTACTGCTAATTGCATTAAACTCAAGGAGGAACTGGCCGGCTTGCAAGCAGAACTTCAAGGAACTATAAAGAGGCCAGAAATTGCACAGTGGGGAAAACAAAACAATGTCTTACCAGACCAGAGGTGTGGCCACTATAACATAGCCTCAGGAGATGAAATTTGGTGGTTTTATCTGTAAAATTTTTGTGGGTTGTTTTGCAGCCATAGCTGTCTGATGGGTACTCTACCTGTCACTTTGCATGCATTATCTCACTTAACCATTATAATCATCCCAGAATGTAGATGTGATTATTTCCATTTTACAGATGCTGAAACTGAGGCATAAATTTTGAAAAAGGCCCAAGGTCACACAGCTATGTGAGGCAAAGCCAGAGTTAGAACTCAGTGGTGGAGGCTGGGCGCAGTGGCTCACACCTGTAATCCCAGCACCATGGGAAGCTGAGGCAGGTGGGTCACCTGAGGTCAGGAGTTTGAGACCAGCCTGGCCAACATGGTGAAATGCTGTCTATACTAAAAATACAAAAATTAGCCAGGCATGGTGGTGGTCACCTGTGATCCCAGCTACTTGGGAGGCTAAGGCAGGAGAATTGCTTGAACCCAGAAGGCGGAGGTGCAGTGAGCAGAGATCATGCCACGGTACTCCATCCTTAATGACAGAGAGAGAGACTCCATCTCAAAAAATAAAAAAAGCAAAACCAAAAAAAAAAAAAAAACTCAATGGTGAATTTGACTCTAAAATCCATTTCTCATCAGAAAGCTTTTCTGCCTGTCATCCCGCAAACGTTGCCGTTCTCTTTACTGTTAATGTGTGTGAGTGTGAGAGACAGAATGATGGACCTCCAAATATGTCCCCATCCGAGTCCCTGGAAATGACTAAGAGGAATTCAGGTTGCAGTTGGAATTAAGGTTGCTGATCATCTGACCTTCAGAAGGGGAGATTATCTTGGATGATCTGGGTGGGCCCAATGTAATCACAAGGGTCTTTTTAAATAGAAGAGGGGGATCAGAGAGACCTTTGAATTGCTATACTGCTGACCTTGAAGACAGAGGATGGGGCCATGAGCCAAAGAATGCACACAGCTTTCTGAAGCTGCAAAAGGCAAGGACACGAATTCTCCCCTAAAGCTTTCAGAAGGAATGCAGCCTTGTCAATTTCACTGTGATTTTAGCCTATAGTCTCATTTTGGAGTTCTGACCTCCAGAACTCTAAGATGACAAATTTATGTTATTTTAAGTCTGGAAGTTTGTGGTAGTTGGTTATAAACAGCAATACGAAACCAATACAATGAGTACTCCTAAATGTGTACTTTATGTGTATGTACATGACTTTATTATTATTGTTTTTTGAGACAGAGTCTCGCCCTATTGCCCAGGCTGGCGTGCAGCGGCACGATCCCGGCTCACTGCAACCTCCACCTCCTGGGTTCAAGTGATTCTCCTGCCTCAGCCTCCGGAGTAGCTGGGATTATAGGCATGCAGCACCACATCCAGCTGACTTTTGTATTTTTACTAGAGACAGGGTTTCACCATGTTGGCCAGGCTGATCTCGAACTCCTGACCTCAGGTGATCGGCCTGCCACGGCCTCCCAAAGGGCTCGGATTACAGGTGTGAGCCACCATGCCTAGCCCAATGTGACTTTCTAAGTGTGTATCTCTCCATGAGAGTCTACATGTCTTGAGTGAGGGCTGCCCTTTTGGTGGCCAAATAAGAGTGAAGCAGCCAGCAGATTCTTGGGAGGGCTGCAGGCTTCATCTATTCCTTTATTAGTTGGCCACAACCAAACATGACACTGTAATTAAATTCAGCAAGCATGATATGCTGAGGACCTACAGGTCAGTATCTATGTGAGTGGGTACAGCCATCTGTGTTCAGGTACTCACACACGTGTGAATGTTCACACGTGCGCCTGTGTGAGTGAACATGTCATCTCTGCTCATGCATGTGTACACAGATGTGTCTATGTATGTGTATGACTGTGTGCAGGCATGTGTGTACATGAATAAGGCAAATGAGAACACATATATACACCTCTGTGTGTTATATGTATTGTGTGCACATGCATGTACCCTGGATTCATTTGGGGATTTTGGGCCTGAGATCAGAACCCTCCTAACCCATTTAACTGGTGCCTTCCTGAGCAAGGCCCAGGGTAGAGACATCATAGCACAGGAGTCCTTGACAGGAACCATTAATTTGCTCTTTTCTCCCTGGGGCTGGAGTAAAATGAAGCTTGTTTTCCATTTCTACACAATGAGAAGAAGTGTATTGATTTTTCCTCACTTCTGATTGTTCACATTAGGGGCTTGTTTCTAAATAATTGACACTAGGATCATTCGTTTTACTGCACAAACATATTTTATGGGTCACTTTTCCCTTTGAGACATAGTCCTGGGTGGACCTGAAACAAGTCCATTTTGTAGATTGGTGTTTCTCTGCATGGAGAACATCCTTCAAAGAGCAGGTTCAGCTGTTCTGGTGGCCCCCTTTCAATTGTGTATTTCCTCACCCATTAATTTGTCCACAGGATTCCACTGAGTGCCAGTGCTGTGTGCACAGAATCTAGGCAGTAGGCATGGGCTGTGGTAGAGGGGCACTAGTGGGTCCTTGCTTGCCGAACCAATCAGTCCCAATCAGTCTGAGCCTGAAGTGCTAGCCTCAGAAGAAGCCTTCCACCCATCCACCTGTCCACCTATCCACCTGTCCACCTTAGGAAGTAGTAAGGAAATTCAAGGGCTCTGGGAAAAGCAGGAGGAAGACAGAGGGATGAAAAGTCAAAGCCCCCAGTTGTCAAGGTCCCCTCTCCTAGCTTTGCTCATGCCACCGTGACTTTTCAAAGGATGCTGCCCCATTGTCCACTGCCAATCATCCTCATGCTTGAAAAATAGCTTAACCCTCCTCAGGATTAAGCTATTTAATCCTGAGCCCTCAAACTGGAAGGACACCTCCCTCCTCAGTCCATCTCCCTCTGGGTCAGCATCTGAACCTCTTTCCTCACATCCTGACTTGGGTTTCAATGTAAGTTCCTTGGAATGTAATTTCTTTGAGGTCAGAAGCTACCCCTCTTCACCGTCTCTTCAGCTTCCCCAGGAGGTTTTCAATGCTATTACCCATACACTCGGATCACCCTCATTGCCTGGACTTGTGAAATTCTGAGAGAATTAGCTGGGATGGAAACTGGTGACCCCCACTCCCAGCCCAGCTGACTGTTTTTCTGGACTTCTAGTACTGATCCTCCATGCCCAACCTTGGGTTGAGGTGGTCTCTCTAAAGTCTTCTCAGTGTGACTCTAGGCTAATTTTCCTTTTTGAATGTGGTGCTGAGAACAGCAGTTTCTTCTCTTGTATGAGTGACCTCCTCATGGAGAGCTCAGGTTTCCAAGCTTTGATGCCACATCCTGCAACCCAGTGAGGAGGAAAGGGGAAGCTCTGGGCTGAAAGGCTTACAGCTTCCCACTGACCCTGCAGGCCAGGCTCCTTTCTGGCTGCCTGTGGGACCCTCAGCAACTGAGTTAGCCTTATCTGCTCAGGGTAGGGTTGCTCCTGGTTCTTGCAGGAGGCCTCAGCTGGTGCAACAGCAGTGGCAGGTTTTGGGGGGCATCTCCTATTTCTTTTTTTTTTTTTTTTGAGACGGAGTTTCGCTCTTGTTACCCAGGCTGGAGTGCAATGGCGCGATCTCGGCTCACCGCAACCTCCGCCTCCTGGGTTCAAGCAATTCTCCTGCCTCAGCCTCCCGAGTAGCTGGGACTACAGGCACATGCCACCATGCCCAGCTAATTTTTGTATCTTTAGTAGAGACGGGGTTTCACC
>PVKV010016822.1:5742-27355 GCA_004027835.1 Alouatta palliata | reverse complement strand
TATTTCTTTATATGGTCTCAGAGAGAGAGTCATGGGACTTTATTACACAGGCTAAAGCCAGGAATGCTAGTTGCCTCCCTAATATCCATTCTCTTCTTTGTTCTTCATAACAGAACCCCAATCCTATTTCTTGTGGCAATGGGTCTAACTAAAGGACCAAGTGTTCCAGCTTCTCTGGCAGCTAGAGGTACCAACAGGTTGGGAGCAGAAGTGGTTGGGTACAGCTTCTGAGAAACTGCTTTAACAAAGGGCAGGCAATGGTATGTGACTTCTGCCCCCCTCACCCCCCCAACCCCACCCCTTTCTCTACTGCTTTCTGCCTAGAACTCAGGCATAATGACTGGAGCCCCAAAAGTCATCGTGAAGTGACCTTGAGGATGAAAGCCATTTTTCTATAAGGATGATAGAACATAAGGATGGAAGATTGTGGCTCCTATTCACTACAGAATACTTTCTTCTGTTTATCCCAGGACTTCTTGTGTAAGAGAGAAATAAATTATTACCATTTTCTGTTACTAGTTTCTTAATGCAACTCCTGATATATGAGACTATATAGTTATAGCTCTTACTGAGAATAGCCAGGTGTTCAGGAGCTGGGTGACCCATCACAAGTGATCTACCAGTCTTTTAAAATTCTATTACTAAAACCCAAACATGCTCTTTCATTTCCAGCAGAACATTGGGTCTAAATTTAGACTGGTACATCCTGATGCTGCACCAGCCTGCTCTTAATTTAAGGCATATAGGCATCTTGCTAATTTGGGGATAGTTATGTGACTAAGGGAGAAAGTGGCAGATGTAAGGGGAGTCCAGGCTTTAAAGGGAATTTTCCCAGAGACTCCTGCCATACAGATATCCAGAGTAAAGTAGCAAACAACACAGGCTGAAGGTTCCAGGCTTAGCCAAGTAGCCAGGTAGTGCAGCCCAGCAGAGCTCATTCCACTTTGTAGAGGCTGCATGTATGTGTGCAGGCTGTCAGTATTTGTTTGACTGGATGGGTTATTAAGGTCAATGTTTATTCTGATTGGTCAGTGCCTATGCCTATACTAGTTAACTGTTCTGAATAGGACCCCTGCATAGTACAAGGCTTTTAAAACTTGACAACCTCCTTGCTTGATCATGTACTACTTCATCTCCAGGTCCACCCAAGGACTGTGGAATGCACTGGAGTTCAAACCGTATGTTCAAACAATAAATGATTAATTCTACACATGTGCAACTCTGTAATACTGAAAGAGGAAGTCAATGAGTATGTGTATTAAAGGACAATAGAAGCCTTTCCTCTAAGTGGATCATCCTCAAACTCTTTTTGTTGTTTTCTTCAATTTATCTGGTTGTCTTTTGATCGGTACAGACATACCTTGATTGGGAATTAATCATATTCCACCTGCACAGCCACCTTTCTTTCTGTGTCAAAAATGACAAGCTCTTTACATTTAAACATACCCACCTATTAGATGGTATTGTGTTCTTCAATCAGTGTTCTGCCTTCTGAAATAGATACTCACTCAGCACGTGCAAGTACCAGCCCCTGGGCCTTTGCCAATCTGCTCCCTTCCTCAGCAGTTAACCTGGTGGTGCTCAGCCTACCAGGGGCATGGCACGGCTTGGCTCCTGCTACTTGCAGTTCTAATTTTTCATCTCACTGTCATGGTGCCTGCTTTCCTGAGAGCTCAGGACATTATTCTTTCTCTAAGCCCTTTGGGAAGGTTACTCAGGGGTCTAACCAAAGGTGAGTTCAGTCCCCTCCACCACTGCCTATTCCCTAAAGTGGTTTTGGGGCATGGGTACTTTGGTGTTCTTTTACTAGTTCATCTTGGGTGGATGTGGAAGTTCCTGTCTTTTCTAATACTGAGCTGTGCTACTCATCCCTTCTGCTCCACCCTGGCTCTTACAGATCCTATTCCCTTCACCTGAGCCCAGAGAAGGAATGCAATTCAAGGTCATATGATAATGAGGAGATCCTGGAATTTTCTTCAAGAGGTAGCAGAGATTGGAGACCTGTTTGTGTCCATGAGAGTTTAAAGCTATTCCTGGAGGACTTCCTATTCAAGATGCTGCACTGAGCACATTATAGCCCCTCCTTCCACTAAAATGACAGTAAAGGAATACAATAGTATAGTCCTCTAACAAGGAAGACAATGGGGAGGAGCATTGGATGAGGGATTTTAATAGCTTTCTGGAAGAGAAGAAGTGTATGAAGAAATGTTGGTTGGAAAGCAGAGTGGAGAAACTCTCAGTTTGGAATACATGCAAAGGGGACATGCTTAGTTGAGCCCAGAGAAGGCTGCAATCATAGAGATGACAGATACTTTAGGCTGGCCTAGGACGAGAGAGTGAGGCTGAAAATAGGAGGAATAATTGAAGATGAGTACAAAAACAGCTGAACTTCACAACCCAAAATGCAGGCTAGATGACAGTCCGGAATTTACCCCTAGGACAAAACATTTGTGGCTATTTAAATGCAAATTTAAATTAAACAGAATGATTATTTCTTAAGAAATTCCATAAATGTCTGGGAAGAATTTGGGCAGTGAGTGTGAATTGGTGTCTGAGAGTAAGGTCCTCTGCCTTCTGGCATTTGAGGGGGTAAGGTGTGGTGTAATTTTGACTTTCTGATCCTTCATGTGGCATGAAGCCCATCAGTGGTCAGCCCTGCACTTGGATACAGAGCTCCTGGTCAGAGCAGTTCATTCATAAACATGAATGAATGGCCAAGGATTCCCAAACATTTGAGGAGAATCTGAATTAATCAAGGGACAGATTAAGGTAAATGAGACCTTGGTTGCAGAAGAAACAGGATGATAAAGGAATAGAACTTCTAAAACAACTCCTGACTCCAAAGCAGTCACCCTCTCCTTGAACATATCAGACTCCCTGAGTGGTCCTGTTGAAGGTCCTCACTCCTGGCTCAAAGTGGAAAAGTTAAACATCTTGTTTTGGCATCTTACTAAATCTATGCTGTAATGTCCAAAATGGTAGCTATTAGCCATTTGTGGCTATTTAAATGTAAGTTTAAATTAATTAAAACAAAGCAACAAATTTAGTTCCTTAGTTGCATTAGCCACTCAAGTGCGATTTCAAGTGCTCAATAGCTGTATGTGGCTAGTTTCTACCATACTGGACAGTGCAGATATAGAAGGTTTACATCACCAGAGAAAATTCTATTGGACAATGTTGATCTATAGCAATAGGTTACAGCCAAAACTTGCATTTTATCATCATTACACAGATTTATACACACACACATCAATCACTTCCTTTTACAATTTAATTTGTTTTTATATATTTTTAAGTTGAGGCATAATTTATAGATAGTAAAACGCACAAATCTTAAGTGTACAGGTCGATGAATTTTTAATATGTATATACCAGTGTGACTACCACTCAAATCAATATATGGAACATTTCCATCACTTCAGGATGCTCCTTCGAGTCAGTATTTTGTCTCACCCTCTCCTATCTCCCCCAGGTAACCACTGCTCTGAAATCTATCACCATAGGTTCGTTTTGTCTGTCCTTGAATTCATAAATGAGGTCACACGGTATGTATCTTATGCATGTAGTTTTTTCCCTCAGCATAATGCTTTTGGGATTCATTCATGGTGTGCATACATTGTGCATATGGTGTTTGCATTATTTTGTTGCTGAGTCATCTTCCATTGTATAAATATACCACAACTGGTTTCTCCATTCACTCTGTTGATGGACATTTGGATTCTCTCCAGTTTTGCCTATAATAAATAAATATGCTATAAACATTTGTTTTTAAGTTTTTTTTGTGTGTGTGCGTGGAGCAGATTCACTGAAGGCTGAAAAATGCATTCATGTCTTGGATGTTGCTTTTGGCAACATTATTTATTTCATAGGTTTCCATGTAAGATCACGGGCTTCACAAAAGCTAGGCAGGGGAGTACGCTGGGTCCCTGGAAGTCCTTGGGAATGCAAAATGTGTTGCTGGACGCCAGGGAGGGGAAATGTGTCTTCTTCAGCCCTTCTTCCCTGTTACCTAGAGTGGAGTTCAGTGAGAAGACTGACAGACATCACCTGAAATCAAACGTGTAGCATTCTGATTTGTGTGGGACCCTCGAGGGAGGGCTGGTTAGGAACTAGAGGGCATAAGAGACAAGTAAACAATAGACCTGACCGGGCTTGGTGGCTCACTCCTGTAATCCTAGCACTTTGGGAGGCCAAGGCGGGGGTGTGTGTGTGTGTGTGTGTGTGTGTGTATTTTTTTTGAGACGGAGTTTTTGGGGGGGGGGGGTGTTTTTTTTTTTTTTTTTTTTTTTGAGATGGAGTTTCGCTCTTTCGCCCAGGCTGGAGTGCCGCTCTTTCGCCCAGGCTGGAGTGCAACTGCGCGATGTGGGCTCACTGCAACCTCCGCCTTCCGATTTCAAGCGATTCTCCTGCCTCTGCCACCTGAGTAGCTGGGATTACTACGCCCCCGCTAATTTTTGTATTTTTAGTAGAGATGGGGTTTGACCATGTTGGTCAAACTGGTCTCGAACTTGAACTCCTGACCTTGTAATCCGCCCGCCTCGGCCTCCCAAAATGCTGGGATTATACGCGTGAGTCACTGCGCCCGGGCGGGCCTATTTACTTGTCTCTTATGCCCTCTTGTTCCTAGCCAGCCCTCCCTCGAGGGCCCCACACAATTCAGAATACTACATGTTTGATTTCAGGTGTTGTCTGTCAGGGTCTTCTCACCGAACGCCACTGTAGATAACAGGGAAGAAGGGCTGAAGAAGAAGCATTTATTTTTTCCTGTGTGGGTGAACTCAGCTGCCTTCCCGGCCCCTCTCCCTCATGACGCCGGCCATGATGGCAGCCACAGCCTAAGCTCCCAGACGCCGGGTGCATATTAGTCTCTTCTCGCACCGCTGTGAAGAACCGCCCGAGACTGGGTAATTTATAAAGGAAAGGTTTAACTGACTCACAGTTCAGCATGGCTGAGGAGGCCTCAGGAAACACAAGCATGGCAGGAGGGGCAGCAAACACACCGTCCACGCAGACGCAGGCGCGAGAGCGAAGCACCCAGCGAACGCGGAATTCCGTTATAAAACCATCAGATCTCGTGAGAACTCACTCACTATCACGAGAACAGAATGGGGAACTCTCCACTCATGACTCAATTAGTTCCACCTGGTCCCGCCCTTGACACGTGGGGATTATTATAATTCAAAGGTGAGATTTGGATGGGGACATAGAACCAATTTCAGGGTGATTCCCAGAGTCTTCCCAGACAGCTTCCTGCTGCTCAGCCTGGGGGCTCTGGCGATGCCACCGACCCCATGACTCTGGCCTTCGAGTGTACGGCCCCTGCCCTAGATTAAGCCTTGTCCTTTCTCACCTGACCCGTGAATCAGGCGTCCTTTCTCACCTGACCTGTGAATCTCACCCTTCTTGATGATGCCTCAGGCGGGGTAAGGTGATCTTTCTTTCTTTCCTTTTTTTTTTTTTTTTCCTTTTGAGACAGAGTCTCGCTCTGTTGCCCAGGATGTAGTGCAGTGGCATGATCTTGGCTCACGGCATCCTCTGCCGCCAGGGTTCAAGCGATTCCCCTGCCTCAGCCTCCCGAGTAGCTGGGACTACAGGTGCACGCCACCACACCAGGCTAATTTTTTTGCATTTTGGTAGAGTCGGGATTTCAACCATGTTGGCCAGGATGATCTCGATCTCCTGACTTCATGATCCGCCCGCCTCAGCCTCCCAAACTGATGGGATTACAGGCGTGAGCCACCGCGCCCGGCCAGTAGGGTGATCTTTCTAAGACACAAGTCTGACCCTGCCCCTTTCTTCATTAAAATACTTCAGTGGCTCCACATTGCTCACAGGATAAATCTAAGCTCTTCATCATGGCCTAGAAAGCCTCCTGTGCCTTGGCTCAAAGTCTCCTTCTCAGTGCCCTTTCATTTGATTTTCCCACATTCACCCCTGACTCCAGCTAGTGCAGGGGGCTGTCATAGCTCTTTCCTTCAGGTCTGGGTCAAGCAAAGGAGGCCCTTGCCACAGGTGTCAAAAAAACTTATAAACAAGATTTTAAATCAATATTTAAAAAAATCAAAATGAACTCAAAAAGCCCACAACAAATATAATATCAAGATTTCATGTAAAGACAGGCTTTGACAGTGCTGTGCTGAATGTTGTTTGGAGCCTGAGGCAAGGGGAAAATGCATCCTTACGAGAATGTTTTTATGTGTATTTTAACGGGTTAATTTAAATATTGCAAAACAGAAAAGTAGATGTATCAACACTCAACGTTATTTTAAGTTTAAATATTTTATTTTTACCCAGACCAGAATTTATCACAAATTCATGTTCCTGGCTTAAGCAGAAGCAAGTGCATCAGTCATATTTTTAAAATCTAGTTTTGAAAAAAGGCAGACTTCACAATGGCTTCACGTGGTGCTGATGCGATGATGTCCTTTTTACTTGGGATACCACTTCTGTCTTGGTGGTGTCGGGTGCTGGTTAAGAATAAGACCTTAAAACTGGACAAGCCAGGGTGTGGTGGCTCATGCCTTGTAATCCCAACACTTGGGGGATCGAGGTGGGCAGATCACTTGAGGCCAGGAGTTTGAGACCAGGCTGGGCAATATAGCAAAACCCTGTCTCTATAAAAAATACAAAAATCACCTGGGTGTGCACCTGTAGTTCCAGCTACTCAGTAGGCTGAGGTGGGAGAATTACCTGAGTTGGGAGGTAGAGGTTGCAGTGAGCCATGATCATACAATTGCACCCCAGCCTGGGTGACAGAGTGAGACCCTGTCTCAAAACAAACAAACAAACAAACAAACAAACAAACAAACAAACAAAACTGGGCCATCTCAGTTCTGCATCCTGGTACCATTATTCACCAGCTATGTGATTCAGGGCAAATTATTTAACTTCTCCCTCTGCATCCCAGTTTCTTCACTGGTAGAAAAGATAACAGAAGCTCACTATCAGGATGGTCGTGAAGAGCAAACGAGATAGTTCTTGTAAAGAACTTAGACAAATGCGAGGTCCAGGATAAGTTCTCAAAACAATAAAAAGTCCCTAGATATGGTCTTACTCATCCTTTAAGACCCAGCTTAAGCCTGAGGAGCTACATATAACTAATTAATCTAGGAAGTCAGCATTTCCCCTTTCCCTGGGCTCCCTCGACCCGGAGCTTCCCCTGGCGTCTCCCTGACCACACGGCATAGTCCTCACCTGTGTATCGTCCGTCTCCTCCACTGACTGTGAGCAGCCCCAAGACAGTAACCACAGGACATCTGCAAAACCAAGGCTGAACTTGCTATGCCAGCCAGGGTTTCCAGACCATGCTTGGCACTCAGCTCTGGTCTCGCTCTGCTGTGAAGAGAGAAGATAAGGTTTCTGCCAGAAAGGGCACAGTCTGGAGCAAGAGTTGACTGCCATGAAGACTGGTGACTGAAAATTACAGGTTAGTTTGAACTTCAGTCTCCTGCTGGCAGGGAGAGGAGTAACTAAGGGTCAGGAAGGCCCAGAGTGTTCTAGAGGGAAGGTCCACCTCTGCCATGTTGCAAGGCCCTTGGTGTTTTTTTGACTCTGTAGAACAAGTAATTCTAAGGAGTTCTGAGCCTCTGAGAGTGATCCCTGGCATCTGAGCAACACCTCAGGCCATATGTAGGGGATGATGGGATGGGGATAGACACCCACATTATGGGTATTCTCATTTCATGAAAGAAGAGGGTGTTCACTGCTTCTATGTTGGGGTTTCCCATAATCTCACCTGAGGAAGCTCCCACACCACTGGTTCTGCTTCCAGCGCCTATTCTAGGACCCAACTGCTGCCTCTCCTCTTCCTTCCCTATATCAGTC
This sequence comes from Alouatta palliata, assembly GCA_004027835.1. Taxonomy (NCBI): domain Eukaryota; kingdom Metazoa; phylum Chordata; class Mammalia; order Primates; family Atelidae; genus Alouatta; species Alouatta palliata. The sequence continues at coordinate 19,531 of PVKV010016822.1, read as the reverse complement.
AGAGTCCAACAGAGGCAGAAAACAGCAGGATTCACAGTCACACAGATGTGCATCTGTGTATGTATATGCATGTGTATGTGTATATATATGTATATACGTGTCATATATCATATGTATATGTATGTCTATCTGTGTGCTTGCATGGAATTGGTTTATGCATTTTGGGAAATGGGGGCTAGGCTGGCCATCAGGAAGGGCAGCTGGAACTGTTAGGCAGAGCAGAAGCTTCTGTACACAGGTAGAATTTCTTCTTCTTTATGGAAGCATTTGCTCTTATGGCCTTTGCCTATAAGAAGGCCTCCCAGAGTATCCAGGATAAAGGATACTTTACTTAAAGTCAACTGATTATAAACATTAATTATATCTACAAAATACCCTCATAGCGACATCTAGATTAGTGTTTGATTGAATAACTGGGGGCTGTGCCCTAGCGAAGTTGGCACATGAAACTGTCACATTCTTCAAATTCACTTCTTGGATCCATGGAGGAAGAAGAAACCAACTTAGCCTCCTTGAGCCTGTGTAAAGCAAGAAGCAAGAGTTAAAAGGGATCCCCATGGGTTGGAACCCATATCTCTGATCAAAAGGGAGGAGGTGACTACAGACTCCCCTCAATAGCTCAAGCAGAGACCACACTCCTGCAAAACCAGTGTGGACATCCTCGGTCTCCACAAGAACAAGTGTCTCCTTCAGGTGATGGGAAAAGGCTAGGTGGGGCAAAAATGGGAGAAAGCATCCATTTCCCGGGCACCAGGCATTGACAGAGAACAGATTCTTAAAAAGCCTCATCCCAAGAGCTTGTCTAGTGAGTGATACATCCTTCTAACGGTCACATGTGGGAGCTATCATGTCACCTTCATTCATTTTCTTCTCTCCACCCAACCATCCACCCACCTACCCAATCATTGACTTAGGTATGCATCCATCCACCCATATATCCATTCATCTACTCACATATCTATCCATCCACCCACTTACCCATCTATCCATCACTCTCTTCTTACCTATCTATCCATCCACCCACCCATCCATCCATCCACCCACATATCCATCCATCTACCCACTTACCCATCTATTCATCCTCCACTCACTTACCTATCCCATCTACCCACCCACCTTTTCATCCAGTCGCCTACCCATCCATCCACCCCCATATCCATCAATCTACCAACCTACCCATCTATCCATCACTCTCTACATATCTGTCCGTCCATCCACCCACCCACTCATCCATCCGCCCACATATCCATTTATCTTCTCACATATCTATCCATCCATCCACCCATATATCCATCCATCTACTCACATATCTGCCCATCTACCCACTTACCCATATATCCATCCTCCACTCAACTTCCTAATCCATCTACCCACCTACCCCTTCGTCTACCCACCTACCCATCCATTCACCCACAAATCCATCAATCCACCCACCTACCTATCTATCCATCACTCTCTACTTACCTATCTGTTCATCCGCCTGCCCACCCATCCATCCCCCCCACATATCATTCATATACTCTCATATCTATCCATCCACCTCCCCACCTATCTATCCATCACTCTCTACTTACCTATCTATCCATCCACTCACTCACTCATCCATCCACCCACATATTCATCCATCTACTCACATATCTGTCCATCTACCCACTTACCCATCTATCCACTCTCCACTCACTTACCTATTCCATCTACCCGCCTACCTCTTCATCCACCCACCTACCCATCTATCCACCCCCATATCCATTCATCCACCACCTACCCATCTATTCATCATTCTCTACTTACCTATCTATCCACTCATCTACCTATCCATCCACTCACCTATCCAAAGAATGACTCTTCACTCACCGATCCACCCTTGCAGTATTCATACATCCACACATCCACCTATCCATATATCCACATACCCATGTATCTGCCCTTTACCTGTAGTGTTTTGTTACGAATTCGGTGTTGAATTTTTGGGACAAATATTTTTTCTTATACAAATATCAACCACAAATATTGTACTGAGAGATACTTGATGTTCTAGGAAGTTTGAGTACTAAACACGGAGGTGTTGAATAAGGGCATTTTCCCTGGGGAGAAGTTTTGCAGTTCTTGCTATGTCTGGTTTTCCATTTGCTCCTTGAGGCAGGGATTCATTCCCCCTTCTCACCCCAGGCCCAGTATAGATACCGGATGGCTTTGGCGAACCAAGAAATGAATCAAGGGTTTAGAAGACTGTATGGGTTCTGGGTCTGTTTGCTCTCAGATTTATATCCCCTAGCTTTCTGTGCCTTGCTCTGCATGGAAGGGGGCTGACTTCTGCAGGCAGCATTCCCAACCTTCAGTCAGCAGAAGCCAGTGGGAGGCTCTGGTGGAGGGTGGGGGTAGCGGGAAAAAGGGAGAAACCAAGATATTTCTCCTTCCTTATCTGCTTTGGGTGGAGTCTTCGGTAGCTGCTGTACCTCCTTTATAGTTCCAGCTTTTTCAGGGTGACTCTGGGCCCCTCCTGGGCACGCTTCCTTTCTCTGTCTTGTGGCCTGAGAGTGGTAGTGGCTTCCTGCTATTGCTAACATTTGTTTGCCTCACTGTCCTGTTGGGCTTCTGAGCTTTTTCATCAATCATGTAACCAATTCCTTGCATTCAGGTCCCTCTGCCTTAAACAATCTGATGGTTTCCTCTTTCCTGCTTGGATTCTGATTAATGCAAGACTGAGTTGTGGATGTGGCTTCTCTGTCCTGGGACCTCAGAGCTTCTGGGAAATTCCCCACCTACATACCAGCTGCCTTGAGAAACTCCTTTGAACACAAATGATGGGGGATGCCATTTGCAGTTAAAAGAAGATACTACTCCCTTTCTAAGGAATGAAAGTATAAACAAGCACGTTAAGGAGAGGGAGTAAGTTTTGGGGGAAGAAGTAACGATTACAATAATAACAACTTTTAATTATTAGATCTCTGATATGTGATGCCTTGCATACATTCTCAAGAATCCTACAAAGAAGTCATATTGTTCTTATTTTGCAGATGAGCAAATTGAGGCTAGTAGATGGCAGAGCTAAGGCTTGAACCTCTGGTCCCACTCCCTCCAGAACCTATGACCATTCTGTGGAGCACACCAAGAGAGAAGAACCCTCCCCAAGAAGTAGTGATATTTCTATTAGTTATATATGCATTTATATATATATGCAAACACACACTTAATAGACTGAAAATATATATCAATAAGCTGCAAAGAATCTTATTAAACCAGGTCTTGTTACTCAGTATGGAAATGTCAAATCCTCAGTGTCCAAATCACTTTGATGATGTCTATGACGCCAAATACCCAGAGGAGGCTTGAGACATCAGCTAACATAACCAGCAGCCAGTGTGACATCCCTGGACTCACAGATATCACACCACTCTTATTTTAACAATGACATAAAACTGCATTTCCAGGGGGACCTGCAGCAACAAAATCCCAGGCTTGGTTATCCAGAAGACTATATCTTCCGCACAGGTCACAGAGAAAACACTGTAAGAACCAAACAAATTACAAGAAGAAAGATGAGGCATTGAAGGAGGAATGGGGTCCTTGCAGTGTGTATGGTATAAAAACCAGATAGCAGAGGCTGGGTGCAGTGGTTCACACCTGTAATCCCAGCACTTTGGGAGGCTGAGGCTGGTGGATCACGAAGTCAGGAAATGGAGACCATCCTGGCCAACACGGTGAAATCCTGTCTCTACTAAAAATACAAAAATTATCTGGGCACGGTGATGGGTGCCTGTAGTCCCAACTACTTAGGAGGCTGAGGCAGGAAAATGGCTTGAACCCGGGAGGCAAAAGTTGCAGTGAGCCAAGATCACAACACTGCACTCCAGCCTGGCGACAGAGCTAGACTCCATCTCCAAAAACAAAACAAACAAACAAACAAACAAAAAACACCAAAAACCATATAGCAGAAGCCGAGGAAGTGAGTCTTATTTAACCCTTCCTTCAGGGAATTCAGTACAGAAGTCTACCCATAGGCTTTAATTTTTTTTTTTTTTAAGGCTATTTGACAAATGTACAGGACAGAGCAGAAAACGCTTATCAAGAATGAGTTGGGACTGAACAGAGGCAGTCAGGAAGTTGCCATGGTCCTTTTAAAAAAACTGTTTTTATTTATTAGTTTTCAGAGTTTTATTTCTCAGGATCCTCCTCGGGTTGTAATGATGACATGCACTTTGTATATGAAGGTAGCTATTTCTTCAGCAGTGATGAGTGGGTTACTTAACCCTTTCTGTTTCTTTTCTGATAATTCTCGCCCTCAATAAACCCTCAGTGGGTTTATAGGTTAATCTTGGGCCAAGGAATAGTAAGACCTTGGGTACTCATACAGGATCAGACTTGCCCCTGTGCTCAGTGGCCCCACATCATTGCCACCTGCAAGCCTTTGCCAAGCTGTTTCACCTGCAAGGCAGGCTACCCGGCTGCCCTCCAAGTCTGTGCTCACCACTTCCTCTCCTTTCTTACTCTGGATTCAACTGTCCTAGGAAGGCTCTGTGGGCAACTGTGTGTAGTGTTCCTTCAACTCCCTAAGGACTGAGATGTAGGCCATCATATATATTTGGCCATCATCGATTTGCTCCCATTTTTCCTTTGTCTCCAAATTGTCCTACATACTACTTCCAGATTTTTTTCCTAAAACATAGCTCAGATCCTATCATTATCAGATGCAAAGGCTCCAGTGGCCACAAGGATCATGGGTTGATTATTTTTCCCTCCTTGAGACACTTTTCCCTGTTGGTATTCAGGATACACATTCATCTATATATTCTCTTATCTCACCGACAGATCCATCTTAATAGCCTTTGTTGGCTGTTCTTCATCTCCCAGACATTGAGATGTTGGGGTACCCCAGGGCTCAGTCCCTGTTCCTCTTTATTTCCCTGCCTATGCTCACATTCTTGATGATCTCATCCTTCCTGGTGTCCTAAAACAACATAAACTTATTGAGGACTCCCGGATTTCTGCTTCTAACCCAGATCTCTTCCCTAATCCTAGACTTAAATATCCAGTTTTCTTGGGGAAAGAAGTTGAACAAATCCAGTCTGTTGTATTGGTCTTTCCAAAGAACTGAATGTGGCAGATTGTGTTTTTCAAGGATAGTTACAACAATATCTTCCTTCTTTCATGATCTCTTTTTTTTTTTTTTTTTGAGACAGGGTCTCACTCTGTTACCTAGGCTGGAGTGCAGTGGTGTGATCTCAGTTCACTGCAGCCTTGACTTCCCAGGCTCAAGCAATCTTCCCACCTCAGCCTCCAAAGTAGCTGCAACTATAGGAGTGCACCACTATATCAGGCTAATTTTCTTGATTTTTTTTTGAGAGATGGGATCTTGCTGTGTTGCCCAGGCTGGTCTAGAACTCCTGTGCTCAAGCAGTCCTCCTGCCTTGGCCTCCCAAAGTGCTGGGATTGTAGGAGTGAGCTACCAGGCTTGGCCTTTCATGACTGTCTTACAATGTGTCCTTGGCATTCCTCCTGTGGGATCTATATTCTTTCCCCTTGAACCTGGCAAGACCTCTGTGACTGTTGTGACTGACAGAGTATGGGTGAAGTGATGCTATGTCATTTCCAAGGCTCGATCATCAATATGCCATGTAGTCTGTCCTGATCTCTTGAGATACTCACTCTTGGAAGCTAGCCAGCATGCTATGAGGAGGCCCAAATAAGGCCACATGAAGACATCATATGGAGAGGCCACTTGTGAGTATTCTGGCCAACAGCCCAGCTGGGTTCCAGCTGACAGCCAGCTTCAGCCACTGGACATGGGAGTAAAGACACCTCCAGATGATCCTAGACCCTAGCCATTGAGTCATCCCCAACTGACACACCTTCCCAAATGAAGCTCCAGACACTGAGATAAGAGTCAGGTTGTCCTTGCTGTGCACTGTCTGAACTCTTGACTCATAGAGTCCATGAGCAGAATAAAATAGTTGACACTAAGTTTCAGGGGTTGTTATGTAGCAATAGACCTAGTAGGAGTACTAGGTCTGCCTTAGGCCTATGCCTACCCTCCAGTTTCAGACTCAGGGAGTCTGCTCCTTCTCTACAGCTCCTTTTCTAGAGTTTAAGACATGATATTCCTAACTGTATTTTTTGTTTGTTTGTTTTGAGAGAGGATCTCACTCAGTTGCCCAGGCTGGAGTGCAGTGGTGCTATCTCAGCTCACTGCAGCCTCTGCCTCCAAGGTTCAAGTGATTCTCTGCTTCAGGCTCCTAAGTAGCTGGGATTACAGGTGCCCACCACCACATCTGGCTAATTTTGTATTTTTAGTGGAGACGGGGTTTCTCCATGTTGAACAGGTTGGTCTCGAACTCCCGACCTCAGGTGATCCACCCGCCTCGGCCTCCCAAAGTGCTGGGATTAAAGGCGTGAGCCTCTGCACCTGGCCTATAGAAATAATTTTATAATACTGGGCATATAGCTGTGAACTCCCCAATGGCAAGGTTGGCCCTTGGGCTCCCCACCTCTGTAACCCCAGTGCTTAGCATGGGGCCAGATGCCTGACAGGCTGAGGAGGCTGTTTGTTCAGTCAGTACCATGGTCTCTGCAGCCCTGATCTCTGACATGAAGATTCAGATGCTGCCCTCCACATTTTCCCCACAGTGTCAGCCCCAACTGTCTCTGAGCCCTGCCTCCTTCCTCATGATGTCACCCCTCTCATCTTTTTCAGGCTACGCGGCTCCGCGGCTCCGAATCATCTCTCCACACTCTTAAAAGCTTCCCCTTCCCGGTCTCCCTGCCACACTCCTGTTTGGAGCCTGGGCTAGTCAAAAGCCCTTCTGCTTCTAGTGTGTACATCTACTCAGAGATGGGTGCCTCTCCAAGCCTATTGTTTTAGCTGAAGCAGGACGCTTATAGCTGATTATCACATTACTGCAGAGCTGATGTGCAGTGTGGATCCGCAAGTTAGATTGCACAACACTGAGAAAATTAGTGCTTCAGAAGAAGTTGTCTGCAGTGTTATGGATGCTCCATCATCAACAGTGTTCCAATATTCTTTCTGGAGGAGCTGACGACGCTGACAAAATACATGAAACTGCTGTTCTCTTCCACACATTCAGATAAAAGGCAGTGTGTCTTGATGCAGGGCACATCATTTGGTGATGGCAAACATTATCTTTTCTTTATGAATAATAGAAGACATTCAGCTTGTTCATAATCTTTTAAAAACTGTAGTCATAGTAACACGTGTCTTGCCCGTTAATACAAGAATTTCTTCTCCCTCTTAAAGACAACAGCCTATTTTACAGTGTGTTCTTAGCACCCCGACAGAGCAACATCCATTTGATTTGCGACTTGACCAAAGTCAGATATAGAAAGGAAAGATTGTCTTTGCTACCTGCGAGATTCTTAGCTATTACCCCCGTGGGGTGATGATCGTTTTGGTCAGAAATTGTAGTTTAGAACAAAAGAGCAAAGTCTCTGATGAAAAAAATCATCAGAGATCATGCACAAGTTGGGGAGAATGGTCTGCCTACCACACGCTCTTTTCCAAAGAAAAGAACTCAGGTTTCAGGAGAAGTGACCAAAACAAAAGAATAATTCCAAGTGTGTCCAAACCCAAGGGGTCCTTGCCTCTAGCAGCAAGGTGGCCCCAATAGGTGGTTGTGGTGGTGACATAAAAGACTGTTACGTAAACATGGGACATAAATATGTCCCATATCTCTTTTTGTAATGGATGCACTTCAACAGGGGAATGGGGAATTTTGTAAAAGCAAGCAGGAAGATGTGGATGTTCAATGTTAGCAGGTTGAAGAAAGTAAAGTTGATTAGATTGAAGAGGGCAGCAGATGGCTCTCAGGAGACACGATGACCAATTTCAAATATCTGAGAGTCTATTGGGGGTCAAGAGATTTGACTTGTTTTGTGTGGCCCTGAGGAAAGAACTGATGGCTATGAATGGGAGGACACCATAGGGAAGCATATTTCAGATCAGTGTGAGGAAGCGCTTTCTCCTCATTGTTGCTGTCCAGATAAAGGATAGAATGCATGAATAACTATGGTGCCTTAGGTCGGGTTCCCTGGCACATAGTTCTGAGATGAATCTCTGAATGCACAAAGTTTATCAGGAAGTGCCTCCATGATCAATATCTGGTAAAGGAAGTATGACTGGGCAGAGGGAGGAGTTGAGCTATGGCAAAACTGCAGAAGAGCTTCAGCTGCTCCCACGGGGAGCCCTGGAGTGGGGACAGCCCTTCTGCATGGTCTTGAATTGAGGCTGGAGAGTCAGCCCTTTGGAACCTTTCACTGACCAGTCATCAGATGCAGCTGTCCCCCAGGGAAGTGGGAGGAGAGATCTTGGATGAGGCAGCTCTTCAGTGGAGGAAATTCCAGGAGAACAACTCAGCTGGGAGTCATCAGCCACCAACATTTCTAGGAGCTGGAGGGATGGGTGCCTTGGGCCTAAAGGGGGATCTGGGCAGCATCACACAGCATCCATTAGAGATGGCTGCTTAATGGAGATGCTGTGACATCCCTGCCCTTTGTGTGACTTCTCATGATCCAGTGTTCACATTCTATAACGAAATACCATAAGGTCTAGAGAAGACCCAATTTATTGACTGTTTCCCCATGAGGCTCCAGTATGGGGTCCTGGATGGAGTCAGAGGCACGGCTCACTTATCTTCTAGCTTAAAGCTCTTGGGTGCTGGGAAGCATCCTACCAGTACTCCTCGGTTCCAGGAAGAAGAGTTCATTCATTCAATTTCATTCAGTAATATTAATTGAGTGCCTTCTTTTAGGAGCTAGAAATACAACTATGAAGAAAATAAAATCGTACCCCTGATGGGGCTTATATTCTCGTAGGAGAGATAGAAAACAATACACAAATAAAATAATCCTGGTAAGGAGAGGTAGAGTGATCATGTGTGTATGCGATATTTGTATTGGGAATTCAGGGAAGGTCTCTCTGGGGAGTGGCACTGCAGCGGATTTGAATGATATGAAGTAGCGATGTCTGAAGATCTGGGGAACAAGGTTACAGGCAACAGGAATAGCAAATGTGAAAGTCTTGAGGCAGGGACAGCCTTGATGTTTTCAAGCTTCTTTTAACTAAGTAGAATATGGGAAGACTAACCTCAGTTTTTAGGGAGAACCTGCTTCAGTAAAGAGGCAGCTGCATTTGGGGATGTAAAAGATATTTTCAATGTTAGTAGCCAAAAAACATGCGTGGTTCTCAGGAAAGAAGACACTCGTTCTGTTGTCGAGTACTGGCATGAGACTGCCCTTGGCAGTGGAAACCCAGCTGACTATGATTTGTTTTCTCATTTAGAAAATCAAGATTATATTAATATCCACTCCGAAGGGCTGTTGGGAGGATCAAAGGCTGTGATGTGTGGAGGTGCTTAACTTAGTGCCTGGCTCATGATAAGTGCTTGATACATATTAGCTTTTATTTGTGTGGTATAACTGAGAGAGCTAAAGAGCTGGTGCTTGAATCTAGGATTTAAATTCTATCAAAGTCCTTGCTTTGTGTAGTGTTGCTGTTTCTTTTAGTCTTAGTCTGTTTATCTCTCTCTTAGTCTCTGTATCTCTGTCTCTACGTCTGTCTCTGTATCTATCTTGATGACTGCTGTACTCCATCTCCACTTGTCTGTTTCTGTACTTCACTCCTCTATCTCCTTCTCCCTCTCCAGCTTTCACTCTGTCTGTTCTTTCGTTCTCTGTTCCCTGTCTCTGCTTCCTTTCTTCCGGACTGAGAGTCCCACAGTCTTCTATAGGCCCAGGAGCAGGCAACTCTCCATGGTGCTGATGAGTTGTGTAGGTCCAAGGCTTCTATCCCTCATTAGGAAACAGGAATGGATGCCAGTGATTTTCCTCGAGCAGCCAATCAGCAGGGACTCTCCATCTCCTGGTTCAGGTAGAGCAACTTCTCTTAATGGGACCAGCTTTCCCAGAGCATGTAGGACCTTTTTGGTTATGAACCAGCTGTCTTTCTGCCCTCTTTCCACAAAAACACTTAATCCTGCATTGTATATGCCCGTATGGCCTCCACAGGTGCTGGAGAAGCAGGCTCTTCCTGGTCTCTGGACTGCAGCAAAGCAGATTGGAAGGGGATTTATTTCTTCTGCTGCAATGGCTTATAGCAGCTCCCCAGTGAGAGTGCTGGGGGCTGGCCCTTCTGGAGACACAGGCACTTTCTCCGTGGAAACCCTTGTCAAGGAGAATGGTAGCAAAATGTGATGCCACTTTATCCTTCAAAGAAGCTTTGTTTAATATCACCTAAAGTGAATTAAATGATGAGGGCCTTGAGATTTCATCTCTCCTGATCCCTTTCAGCAGGTGATGGACGGCAGCAGGGAGGGCTCAGGGCTTGGGGAAAAGGGGAAGTTGCTCTGAGGAGGTAAAATGTGATCACAGAACTTAAAGCAGCCAGGCATAAGTTTCAGTCCTGGCCCCATCACTAACTCTGTGTCATCTTAGGCAAAGGATTGATCAATTTCCTCATCTGAAGCTGAGGGCAAACATATCTGCTTCAGCTTCCTTGTAGAGTTGTTGTGAGGGTCAAACAGAAAATGGGATGACAGAATTTGGAAACTAGGTGTAGTGCATATTCCAACAGCTTACATTTTTTGAGTGCTTTCTAAGGCCAGGCTCTGTGCTAGGCATTCTATGTGTATCATCTCATGGAATCCTTAATATCCTCATAAGGTAGACACTATTATTGTCTCACTTAAGGGTTAGGAAAACTGAGGCCTCAGAGGAGTGATGTTGTGTGTGTGTGTGTGTGTGAGAGAGAGAGAGAGAGAGAGAGAGAGAGAGCGCATGCTTGGAAATTAACTCTGGTCTGTTTGACTCCGAAGTTCTTCTCTCTTCCTTTGTGCCCTACGCCCATCTCTGTCTTGCAGGACAGGCTGTGACTGGCATCCCTGCAGCCCAGTTGTCCTGATGGACTCACTGAGACACAGACAGATAGCAGGTCTTGAGTTGTCAGATACATCCTGCATTGTCCAAGAGGCTCACCTTGAACACACCAGCTGATACTCGGAGAAACAGGATTTTTGAGTTTTTATCTTAGAGAAGGGACCATCTGCTCTCGGCTTTTTAAGATCAATGACCTCCAGAATCTGTGACTTTCTGGCAGCAAAGATTCAGGAGACCAGGTGTCTGCTGCTTTATTTATCCAGTGAGAGCAGAACTGTGCTTCTCAGGGTCCAGGAGGCCCCTCTCATTGGCAACAAGAGCCCAGCCTGAGGAATCTGCAAACAGCTGGAGCTCTCTCTCTCTCTCTCTCTGCCTTCTTGTATCTGCATCCTCAACTTTCAGCTCCAAGCTACATTCATGAACTGATGGCCCTTGTTTCTGTTTTGACGAAACCAATTCTGCTTTTAAAGTCCTGGGTTCAGAGCTCTAAGCACAGCCTCTCTGGGATACACCAATAAGTTGGATTTAGGGGAGGAATCAGGGAACAATCCTGAAGTGAGCTGAGTTTCTGCAACTAGACTATCCAGCTCCATTAAGAGGGAATTTGGTCACCTTTTATATTTTTGAATAAAAATAGCCTAAGCCCCTTACTTTGCCATATTTAAAAAAAAATCTCAGGAAATTTCTTGGGGCTTTTAGATTATTAAAAAAAAAATAAAAACCCCATTAATGTGCATTCAGTCCTAAGTGGTCAGTCTGGTTTCCACATGCTTGTGCTAGTAAAACTGGGAAGTATGACTAGTCCACCAGCAGGCAGGCTGGCCTCAGCTGCTGCCGCCGCCATATGGGTTGGTTGTTGAAAACTGATCCAGCACAGGGTGGTGCTCTCCCATTCCTGGCTGTGACGATGTGCTTGGTGGTTCACATCCTTGTACTGACCAAGTTGCTATTTTTTAATCGATTAATTATTTATTTTTTGAGATGGAGTCTCTCTCTGTTGTCCAGGCTGGAGTGCAGTGGCGTGATCTCAGCTCACTGCAACCTCTGCCTCCCGGGTTCAAGTGATTCTCCTGCCTCAGCCTTGCAAATAGCTGGGATCACAGGTGCCTGCCACTGTGCCCAGCTAATTTTTGTATTTTTAGTAGAGATAGGGTTTTACCGTGTTGGCCAGCCTGGTCTCAACTACTGATCCCAGGTGACCCGCATCCCAAAGTGCTGGGATTACAGGTGTGAGCCACTGCGCCCAGCCCAAGCTGCTATTAGCGGTCAGGGATCCTCTTTTCTCAGTATTACCCTTGGCACAGGGTGCTGCACACTGGGATTCCCAAACCAATAGCTCCCTGGTTCACAGGCACATTCCCAGCCAACCCCCGTCATGTGATGGAGCAGCCATGGGGGTTCTGCCAGCCTCAGCACACAGGGCCTCAAGACCAGCTCTCTCTGAGAGTAGCCTGGGTCCCCTCTCCAGATTTCCCCTCCCATTAGGGTGAGTCTTACCCCCGACCCCTGAGAGATCTTTTCCTGCTGATGGTTCTCAGTCAGGTTCCTAATAGTGCCCTAGCAATTCCAATAGGTTTGAACTTGACAGTGGCAGAGGGCAACATTGGCATATTTGCTGAGAAGCTGCCGGAGGACCCAGTCTCCTCCTCCCAACAGCCCTTCTGCTTTCCAAGGAGTATCAGCAGGAGCAGCCAATATGTTGGCCAGGAAAATGTTCAGTTGCAGCTCTCCCCTGCAAGGCACTGGGGGGCTGTTTGTCATTCTATGTAAGGACCAGGTGAGGTTTTCCAGAACAATCCATCTATGAAATAAATTAGCTGCAACATTTAGATGACAGCTTATAAATTCCCTATAAATATTTAAATTCTGTCTAACCAGGTATCTCTTTGTATTTATAAGAAGCAAAGAAGAGGCCTTGGAGTTTCATTGTCTTGGAGGACGGCCATTAGAATACAAAGACCTTTCTGACAAACCCTGGTGCTTCTGTCTGACCAAGTTGACCTTCTCACTGGGACCAGCAGGGGCTCATTCGTCACACAATGGTGGGGGCAAGTAGGGGGTGAATACCCTTTAAAAAGGGAAAGAACATTTCTTTTAATGTACAGCTGCTTTGGGCTGCAACACTGCCTGCAATTTCCTTCCTTCACTCCTTCCTTCCTCTGTCATCTCCCCTTTTCTCCATGATGCAGTCATGGTGAGGTTGGGATACTATGAGATGGCATTACAGTCAGGGGAGTCAGGAGCTTCATTCTGTCCTTAAAGTTCCCAAGGCCATCGGAAGGCTTATTCGCTCATATGTCTGTGGTTGCTGCTGGGTGTTGGTTGGGGTGTTCACTTTCTTCTCACGAAATCTCTCTGTGTGGGCTAGTTTGAGCTTCCTCTTAGCACGATGGTTGGCTTCTCCAGAGCAAGAGTCCCTACAACAGTGTGATCCAGGTGGAAGTGCCATGCTTTCTATGACCTAGCCTCGGAAGGTGCATAGCATCACTTCTGATGAGCTCTCCTGGTTGGGGTGATCCCAAGCCTGACCAGTTTCATGGAGAGGGAGCAGAGATCCCACTTCTCAGCTGGAGGAATGTTGAAGTCACATTGCACAAGAGACATGTAACATGAGGGATATTGCTGCATCATGTAGGAAAATACCATCTGCCACAGAGGCAAAGTAATCTTTAAAAAAAATAGCTGAGGTTTTGATGCCCAAACTTTTTTTTTTTTTTTTTTTTTTTTTTTTGAGACAGAGTTTAGCTCTTGTTACCCAGGCTGGAGTGCAATGGCACGACCTCGGCTCACTGCAACCTCCGCCTCCTGGGTTCAAGCAATTCTCCTGCCTCAGCCTCCCGAGCAGCTGGGACTACAGGCACGTGCCACCATGCCCAGCTAATTTTTGTATTTTTAGTAGAGACGG
>PVKV010016821.1:0-49584 GCA_004027835.1 Alouatta palliata | reverse complement strand
CTGTTGGTGGGAGTGTAAATTAGTTCAACCATTGTGGAAGACAGTGTGGCGATTCCTCAAGGACCTAGAAATAGAAATTCCATTTGACCCAGCAATCCCATTACTGGGTATATATCCAAAGGATTATAAATCATTCTACTATAAGGACACATGCACACGAATGTTCATTGCAGCACAGTTTACAATAGCAAATACCTGGAACCAACCCAAATGCCCATCGATGATAGACTGGACAGGGAAAATGTGGCACATATACACCATGGAATATTATGCAGCCATCAAAAACGATGAATTCGCATCCTTTGTAGGGACATGGATGAACCTGGAAACCATCATTCTCAGCAAACTGACACAAGAACAGAAAACCAAACACCGCATATTCTCACTCATAGACGGGTGTTGAACAATGAGAACACATGGACACAGGGAGGGGAGCATCTCACACTGGGGTCTGTCAGGGGGAAAAAGGGGAGGGACAGCAGGGGGTGGGGAGTTGGGGAGGGATAGCATGGGGAGAAATACCAGATATAGGTGATGGAGAGGAAGGCAGCAAATCACACTGCCATGCGTGTACCTATGTAACAATCTTGCATGTTCTTCACATGTACCCCCAAACCTAAAATGCAATAAAAAGTATATATATTAAAAAAATAAAAGAAAACAAAAACACTCAACACTCTAGGATAGTGCTGAGTTATATAAAAGTGCCGTATGTCTATATGTCAAAACTGAGAAATTCTTCCTATCTCGTGCATTAATGAATTAAAAGCCCTAATGTGTGGCTTCTCAGGAAAAAAAAAATATAGCATTGCTAACAAGTAAGTGTTATAGAACCCTGTAGAACATCATTGAAATAAATTAATTTAAAGTGATCAGGTCAGAAAGTGAACACAGGTAGGAGAAGAGAAGACCTTTATTTGAATTAACTGATAGTTGTTTCTAAAATCAGAAGTATTTGGCAAAAGCACTGAACAGTCCCTGAGGTGACATGTAGCTATGCCCAGCAAAGTTCTTGTGATGTGATAAGAGCTTAACCCTGAAAAGGAACCCCAAATATAGGAGCGATTTTGAACCTGCCAACTAAGGGAAATGAAATCAAAGATCAGAAACAGAAAAATGCTTAGTTCTTCCTAATACTATTGCTAATAATGGAAATAATTATAATAATGACAAATAAGTGCACTTTTTCTAAGTGAATTCTATTCTGAGCACTTTGCATATGCATATTAACTCAAATATCAGCGATAGGGCAATGATATAGTAACTCACTATGTTTATCTCCATTTAGTATATTAAGAAATGTAAGCAGTGGGGCGTGGTGGCTCACACTTGTAATCCCAACACTTTGGGAGGCTGAGACAGGCGGATCACCTGAGGTCATGAGTTTGAGACCAGCCTGGCCAACATTGTGAAACCCTGTCTCTACTAAATATACAAAAATTAGCTGGGCGTGGTTGTGGGCACTTGTAATCTGAGCTACTCAGGTGGCTGAGGCAGGAGAATTGCTTGAACCCAGGAGGCAGAGGTTGCAGTGAGCCAAGATTGCACCACTACACTCCAGTTAGGGTGACAAGAGTCAAACTGTCTAAAAAAAAAAAAAAAAAGAAAAGAAAGAAAGAAAGAAATGTAAGCAGAGGGAAAAGCGGAAACTTTCTCAAGGTCCTACACTACTAGATGCTGGAGTCTGGCTTCACATCCGGGCAGTGTGAATTCTCCACTATGCTGTGCTCTTTGCTTGTTGGTTTAGCCAAAAGAAGAAATTCAAAAGTTGCAGTGTGGCACATAATATTCCCCTGATGAGACTCATGAATTTTAACACCTATACTCACTCTTTGGATTATTAAAATTATTATATAAATTACAAACCTTCTTTGTATAAGATACAGGAAAAAATTTGCTACAGCATACAGTCAGATAACAAGAAAAAGGGAAGATTATTACATAGTTCATGCTCTAGATTTGGAGTCCATTCCATGTCTAAATTGAGTAACAAGAAAACCAGTATAAACCAAAACAATAAAAATAACCCCCAAACCAAGGACCCAAGAATACAATATATAGAATTCTTATATGGAGCCAATTAAAATTCCTGTAACCTTAGCAAAGGAGAGGAAACACTGAAGATGGGTGATAGAGAGAAAAAAATTTGAAAGCATTTGCTTTTTGCTTTAAAATAATTTTTTTAAGAATGAATCTTGCTCTGTTGCCCAGGGTGGAGTGCAGTAGCCTAACTTCAGCTCACTGCAACCTCTGCCTCCAGGATTAAAGCGATTCTTCTACCTCAGTCTCCCAAGAAGCTGAGACAACAGGCACATGCCACAACACCTGGCTAATTTTTGTATTTTTAGTAGAGATAGTGCTTCACCAAATTGACCAGGCTGTTCTCGAATTCCTGACCTTGTGATCCTCCCGACTGGGTCTCACAAAGTGCTGGGATTACAGGCGTGAACCACCATGCCCAGCCACTTTAAAATGAATTTTAAAAAACACCATAAAACAACATAAAACCACAAGATAACAAAGATAATAGAACATTTTATAAGGGGCCAGGTAAAAAGAATTGGAAAAGATATGGAAAACTGCTATAAAGCCAATATACACAAAATCAAATCATTGATATTTATTATAGCCATCAAAAAACAGAGTTGTCTCTGCAGAAAGTCAAGCAAGTGATTCCTAGGACAGATTTGATGATTTTTCTCTGATGCAGAAGACATTGGCAAAGGTTTGTAAAAAAGACAAAAAGCAGTTAATATTTGTAAAAGACATATAATGTTGCTTTTGGTAGTTGAGATTTAAGAAAAATACAATAACAACTGAAATAGGAGAAATCGACCTATGCAAAAGCTAGTAATAATATGATAGCATGGCAAAACCCAGGAAAATTAATTTTCAAATATAACAATGTCATATATATCCATTTTATTTAAATAGAAAAAAATAAGAACATTGATAGTCCAAAAGGAAAAAAAAGAAATCAGGATGGTCTCAAAGTTCTCTGTAATACTGTATGCCTGAAGAAAAAATAATTTAGACAGTAAGCAAATGTGACCTATAATTAGGTAGCAAAATTGTGCCTCTGTATTTAAAACTTGCAGAAATACATCTTGACATACACAAAGTGCATCTTGAAATTTTTAAAACGCTAGCTACATACTCTTCCTGAGGGGGAAAAAGTAGATGTTACATTGGGAAGAATCAAGAGGCTACAGTATAGAATAACTTTGATTGAGCATTGAAACAAGTTACTATAAACTGAAATTAAAATAATTATTTTTAAATTGATTCCAAAATAGTATATAATGATAAAACTCTAGTTAAACAGAATTTATTAGTATAATTTAAATGTTGAATGTTTTTAAGGAGTACAGTTGAAAGAAGTTGTTTAGAAAAGGGAACAGAAAAAGAGCCAAATAAGGAAATTGAAACAAGTTTGCTAAATACATTTCGAAGAGAAAATACACTAATTTTTGGTTCAATACATGTTTGTACAACTTTTCATGATTGAGACCACAAAACAAATATCAACAAATTACTAAAGTAGAAGTTGTACAGAAATTTTCTTGCCATATGCATTAAAATGCATATAAATGATAGCAATCATTTCACTTATTTTAAATGATTACTATTAGTTAATAGTAAAAAATTAACTAAGGATATGAAACTCCTTGGAAATTAAGCTTGTGTTGAAAACACACAATCTTAACTATTGTTTCTATTTTCAAGAAGAATTTAAGCCAGAACTACAGCATATTTAGAGTCTAATGACAGGTTGAATAATAGTACCAGAACTCAACATCTGAAAATGAATTAATTAAATTTTCAATTTAGGAAGCACAAAAATAAAACTAACTAAAAAATAGGAACATAGAAGGAAAGTATTACTTAAAGAAAAGTACAAACACATTAATTTAAAAAACAGAATAGATTTCCACTCACAATTTAATACATTCCAAATGGATTAAGCATTGTAAAATAAACATGCTACAATTTAAAGAAAATAGAATATTTTCTGCTTTCACAGAGAGACTATTCTAGACAAAATGACCACACAAAAAATTAAGATCTATGATAGATTTGAGCATGTTATAGAAAAAACTCTGTACATTTGTGTGATCTAACATGTCACAAAGAATGATCTGGAAATTATGTGAAACAGAAGTGTTTTTCATCAATAATCTCTATATAATTTTTACAAAAAAAAAGATAGTGGTAAAGGCACATGAATAAATGATCTCAACAAAAATGCAAGAATCAAATAGCTGGGTGAGATGGCTTACTCCTGTAATCCCAGCACTTTGAGAAGCCAAGGGGTATGGATCATTTGAGTTCAGAAGTTCAAGAGCAGCCTGGCCAACATGGTGAAACCTCATTTCTACTAAAAATACAAAAATTAGCCAGGTGTGGTGGCGGGAATCACTAGTCCCAGCTATATGGGTGGCTGAGGCATGAGAATCGCTTGAACCCAGGAGGCAGAGTTTGTAGTGAGCGAGATGGTACCATTGCACTCTAGCCTGGGCAACAATGTGAGACTCCATCTTAAAACAAACAAACAAAAAGAATCAAATAATCATTCAGCAGAATACTAAAAATGCAATTGAAAGAACAAGAGAGTCTTTATTGTTTCTATTTTTAATATCAAAGAAGACTATTTGAAGCTACTCCCTATCAATACAGATAAAACTAATTAAGCCTAGCTATTAGGAGGAAGCATGATTGTATTTTCATAAAATAAATGTGAAGAAAATTGTCAGCTAATTATTTGTTTACCTCTTTAATTTCTGAATTATTTAGAATACTTGTCTAGAAAAATAAATTGTGAGCAAATAAGCAAGTAGCTTGGAAATGAAAGTTAAAAATTTTAGATGATGAAGAACGAACTGCCATTCACAATTGCTACAAAGAGAATAAAATACTTAGGAATACAACTAACAAAGAATATAATGAACCTGTTCAAGGAGAAATACAAACCACTGCTCAATGAAATAAGAGAGGACACAAACAGATGGAGAAACATTCCATGTTCGTGGTTAGGAAGAATCAATAGCGTGAAAATAGCCATACTGCCCAAAGTAATGTATAGATTCAGTGCTATCCCCATCAAGCTACCAATGACCTTTTTCACAGAACTGGAAAAAACCACCTTAAACTTCATATGGAACCAAAAGAGAGCCCACATAGCCAAGTCAATTCTAAGAAAAAAGAACAAAGCTGGAGTCATCACACTACCTGACTTCAAACTATACTGCAAGGCTACTGTAATCAAATGTCATGGTACTGGTACCAAAACAGAGATATAGACAAATAGAATGGAACAGAGGCCTTGGAGGCGATGCCACACATCTACAGCCATCTGATCTTTGACAAACCTGACAAAAACAAGCAATGGGGAAAGGATTCCCTGTTTAATAAATGGTGTTGGGAAAACTGGCTGGCAATGTGCAGAAAGCAGAAACTGGACCCCTTCCTGAGACCTTACACTGAAATTAACTCCAGATGGATCAAAGACTTAAACATAAGACCTAACATCATAAAAATCCTAGAAGAAAATCTAAGCATAACCATTCAGGACATAGGCATAGGCAAGGACTTCATGACTAAAACACCAAAAGCATTGGCAACAAAAGCCAAAATAAACAAATGGGAAAACTCCAGAGCTTCTGCACAGTAAAAGAAACAATCATTAGAATCAATCGGCAACCAACAGAATGGGAAAAAATTTTTGCAATCTACTGATCTGACAAAGGGCTAATATCCAGAATCTACAAAGAACTAAAACAGATTTATAAGAAAAAAACAAGCCCATTCAAAAGTGGGCAAAGCATATGAACAGACACTTTACAAAAGAAGACATATATGAGGCCAACAAACAATGAAAAAATGCTCACCATCACTGGTCATTAGAGAAATGCAAATCAAAACTACATTTAGATGCCATCTCATGCCAGTTAGAATGGGGATCTGGAGACAACAGATGCTGGAGAGGATGTGGAGAAAAAGGAACACTTCTACACTGTTGGTGGGAGTGTAAATTAGTTCAACCATTGTGGAAGACAATGTGGCAATTCCTCAAGGACCTAGAAATAGAAATTCCATTTGACCCAGCAATCCCGTTACTGGGTATATATCCAAAGGATTATAAATCATTCTATTATAAGAACATATGCACATGAATGTTCACTGCAGCACTGTTTACAATAGAAAAGACTTGGAATCAACCCAAATGCCCATCAATGATAGACTGGACAGGAAAAATGTGGCACATGTACACCATGGAATACTATGAAGCCATAAAAAATGATAAGTTTGTGTTCTTTGTAGGGACATGGATGAACCTGGAAACCATCATTCTCAGCAAACTGACACAAGAACAGAAAATCAAACACCGCATGTTCTGACTCATAGGTGAGTGTTGAACAATGAGAACACATGGACACAAGGAGGGGAGCATCACACACTGGGGTCTGTTGGTGAAACTATGGGAGGGACAGCACGGGGTGGGGAGTTGGGAGGGATAACATGGGGAGAAATCTCAGATATAGGTGATGGGGAGGAAGGCAGCAAACCACATTGCCATGTATATACCTATGTAACAATCCTGCATGTTCTTCACATGTACCTCAAAATCTAAAATGCAATAAAATATATAATAAATAAATTAAATAAATAAATAAATAAATTTTATATACAAATATTAAGGATAAAAGAGTAAGAAACAATAAAAATAACCTTAAAAATTATATATCAGTTTAAGAAACTAATGGTGATCTGCAACTTCATGTACATTTATGTTTATAATGAAAAATTAAAGAGCAAATTGTTACACAATAGTTTTCAAGAAATTAAGATTAATTTTCATGGCAATAGTCATAAAAATTGCACAATGCATATAAATACTAAAAGCATTGGTTTTTAAATTGCCTTGAATTAATCTCAAGATCTTTGGAGGAGAAAGGTGTAATTTCTTTGCCCAACTCCTTAAAATTGAGGACGTAATTTATATTTTCTCTCTCCTGATAGAGGAAGTAGAATAGTTTATTACTCAATTATTAATTTATTAAATGATTAATGAAACATAATAATGCAAGATGAAGAAAAATATTTTAAGATCCATGGTATTCAATTAAATCAAAATAAATGAATATAAATGTGTATTATTCATAAAAATTTAACAATACTCTGTTGTATGAATATTTGGTTGTTGAATCCTTTCTGCCTTAATTTATATTTTTCAATTGATTGGTTTAATGCTTATGCAAAAATTATAAATTTAAATTATGATATTCATTGACAAGTGTATTAGAAGCAAAGGAGGTCCAGAAGAATAAGAAATGGTCCGTAAACCCTAATTTGTCAATAGAGGCACATAATAGTAACCAAAAAGAGAGCATGATAGTGGAGTTGACAAAGATAAACCAAGCTGAACACTAAAAAATGTTATAAGGACAGATTTTAATCAGGAATATACTCTTGTGAGTATACTTAGTGTGAACTGAACTTGCATTGAATTTGTACAGAGATGACTGGGAGATTTAAAAGGAGCATGTGGGAGTAGAGAGGGTAATGAGCAGACTTGGAAAGGCAGGGAAGTAAAAAATTGCCAAGGCCTGCTCAGTGTAAGCGCTGATTAGATCAGCTGTGTTTGCTAGCTGTCAATTACAGAAGTTAGGACTGTATGCCACAGGAGGGAATTGCTTTCAGGTCCTTGAGAAAGACACTCCTTAGTGTTAGGATATATATACATCTCAAAAAACAAAAGAAGGATTTCACCATTGCATTAGTCCATTTTCATACTGCTATAATAAACTGCCTAAGACTGGATAATTATTAAAGGAAAGAAGTTTAATTGAATCACAGTTCAGCATGGCTGGGGAGGCCTCAGGAAACTTACAATCATGGCAGATGGCAAGGAAGAAACAAAACACCTTCTTCACAAGGCTTCAAGAGGAGAAGTGTAGAGTGAAGTGGGAACAGCCCCTTATAAGTCCATCACATCTCATGAGAAATCCTTCCCTATCACCAGAACAGCATGGGGGAATCCATCCCCATGGTTCAGTTTCCTACACCTGGTCTCTCCCTTGATACATGGGGATTATGAGGATTACAATCCAAAATGAGATTTGGGTGGGGACACAAAGCCTAACCATTTCAAAAATTGAAAGCTTGTTCTTAGTAAAGGCTTTAAGAAGGGTTGTCACGAGCCTGTCTTCAGGTGTTGGCTAGAACAAACAGTAAATTCCTTTGGAAGTGTAGATCTTTCTTAGGAACTTCAAGAGAGGCTAAGGTCATCCTAGGAATATGGCCTTGAACTGTTAGAAGCAATGTCAGTGATTGCTTAAGACTTTTAATGTTGGGGGATGGGATGGACAAAATCATTGCTGTTGAGAATCTGGCCCAGGTGAAGCCGTCGTCCAGAAGAGGACTAAGGGTCTGGCTAGAGTGTGGTCAAGGAGAAAATCTTCACCAGAGCAAGGGCTAAAATGTCTCCAAGATTACACACTATCTTAACATAAGGCATACAGTACTCTGATTTGTGTTTGAATTGATGTGGAAACATCTCATCTGAAATGTCAAAACATATTTTTAAGCACAATGAGAAAGTAGGTGTATACACAGAGCCCAGCACGGTGCCTGGCATAAAGTTGCACTGAAATAAGTATTTTATTTTGGAATAAATGAAGATAATTGAATATTAAGGCACTGCTGTAAATTGCAAGATGCTTTTTTAAATGTTAATTTCTGTACATGTAGGTTGATAATATAGTTTGCTTATTAATCTTGTTCCTACTCAGAAAGAAACTGTTACATTTACTGTTTTGATACTGTGGGAAAAAAATCAAATCTTTAAGGCATGCCAGGACTTCATAGCTGCTATTTAAGAAGTTGTTTTGCTGCTTACCTTTCTTTTTTTTTTGGTTTTGCTTTTTAATGAACAGCTTGTTTCTGAAGTAGACACACACAGTTTGGCACAGTTCTCTACAGTTCAGCACAATATGGTTGAATTGGCAGTCTCTGCTCTAAGGAAGCCATTATTGTCTCAGCACCAAAACTTCTTTAGTCAATTCCCTACAGAATGAGGTCTTTACAAGGCAGGGATAAGACTAATGGAGTATGGAGGGAACTGATATGCTAATCTTTATACTTGAAGAATGTTTACCATAGAGAAGATATGGGTAGCTAGCTTATAATGTGTATGCTTTGCTGTGGTAATTCGTTAAGAAGAAACAAAGACTTCAATTTGTTTTCAAAAAATGATTTTAATAATAAAAATTTAAAATATCTATTTACTATATACATATATTAAAGCTAATTTTAAAATACCTATTACTATGCTTTCTGGAGACATTGAAATATAAGTCGTTCACAAACTAAACTTATCAGAAATCATGTCTGTAAGATTTGCTGGTTGAATTAAGCATTGTCTCATAAACTATTCAGCTAATCAGAATTTAATGAGAAACAAATACATCTGGTTGTTAAAAGTTTCTCCGTTTGCAAAAAAATGTTCTTACCAGCTTTTATGAGGAGTGGAAATCTTTCATGAATAAATAATATATTTCCTCTTTGCAAAGTATGAGAACCTGATAAATACATCTTCCTATAACTCAGTCACTATTGTGAATTTTATTTGTACTATCTTATAAAATTAGATGTTAAAAAGTTAAGTAACATATTTTAATTTGTAGAATAAAAACCACATTCAGCCAAAATCTTTCCTAAACCTAGAAACACAAAGTATACACATACACACAAACACACACATACACCAGTTTATACGTATAGTTACATATTGATTAACTGTGGGGATACTTTCTGAGAAATTCAGCTGTAGGCGATTTTTGCCACTGTAGGAACATCATGGAGTGGACTTACACAAACCTAGATGGTACAGCCTACTACACACTTAGGCTATGTGGTTTGGCCTATTGTTCTTAAGCAATACCTGTACCACGTATGACTTTACTGAATACTGCAGGTAATTGTAACACAATTAGATACACACAATGTATGTGTGTATCAAAGCATATCTAAACATAGAAAAGATACAGTAAAAATACAGGATTAAAATCTATGGAACCAGTATCATAGGTATAGTTCGATATTGACCAAAATGTCATTATATGGCACATAACTGTATTTAATTTCAGGCACTGTCTATATTTAAAACTTAAAATAAATATAGAAAATATTTGAAAGACTTAAAAGTTCTAGTTCTAATTCTAGTTATTTTAAGAGCTATATAATAAATATATAGTGTAATTATAGTGATATATGTTTTATATAATGTAATATAAATATATCTAGTTATATATATAAGTTCTAATTCTAGTTCTAATTCTGAATTTTAATGCAGATTATTAGAAGATGTGTCACTGAATCAATACTATATTTTGTAAGATAAATTGCATGTAATATGTATATAAAATGTAAAATGTACAAACATGATTTAGAACATTTAAAATAAGAACAAAAAAATTAAGATATTTAAAGATATTGTCAATAGTAAGCTACAATAGAGTTAAGCTACCCATATAGAAAGCATTTAAAAAAGACATTACTAATTTGTTTATATAATTTTATATTTTGAATGAAATTCTGGAGTGTTCAAATTAGATAATGTTTCAGAAAATCTTTTAAAATTTCTGATATAAATATATCTGAGTAATTAAATTGTTATTCAAAATGGTATAATTCACTTTATGTTTTTTAATATTGACAAGTGGTAAAAGAATTACTTCAGGTCAAAATTGTTCATATGATTTTTAAATTTTGATTTACATTCTGTTACTTTTTAAAGTCTTAGCTTCTCTAGATGATTCAAAAATATAGAATATATGCTCCTTGTCTGAATGGGGTTTTTTTGTATTTGATACTAACGTTTTTGCATAATGGGCATTCCTAAATTGTTTACTCTTTAATTGTTTTATCAAAACATAATTGCTTTGTATACTGTTATGTTATATAATAGTTATATAACTAGAACATAAAATATACGGTATAATCAATCAGAATAAATATTATTTTTCTGTGTTTAAATCATTAGGATAAGAACAAAGTATCTGTGGTTATGTCAAGTTTTAACAAATGAATGAATAGTCATTTTGCTTAAGTACATGGAGCATGGGTATCTGATATTTACTGGGGTACACTTTTATAATTACTATCAGATTCAGCCAGTTTTAGATATCTTGCAAAACTAGTAGGAAATACACTGTCAAATAATACATTGCTTGACAAAAACACCATAATTTCTCTGCATCTTTAAGATTCCTAGTGATCTAATTTGTGTTTACTGTATAAGCTTTTTCTGTTCAGTAAGTACTTTGAAGTTTTAATCTATGCAAAATGTTTTTAAAAATTCATAGAATAAACAATTTTCCATTTTAAGCAGTGATTGGGGCCTCCAATAAGTCTCCCCCAGAAACTACATTGTTGAACAGAAACCGGAGATACTATTGGCATTCTGCCCATATTCTTTATCTTTCCTGGGTGGCCATCTATTGACAGTTCTCTCTGGGTAAGAACATCGGTTGGAAGCAGGGGCATCCTTTCCTTCACTTCCAAAGTCAAGTGGCACATTAGTAATGCTGGGTTATAGTCTATACAGCTTTTTAAAGGGTCTCTAGAGGAAATGAAACCAGTATCCCACAGTGGTTACCCAGTCAGTTATATCGGCTTTGGTTCCTTCTCTGTCCATTTTATATAGCATCTCTATATATTTGTTCTCACACTGCTATAAATGCATACGCAAGACTGGGTGATTTATAAAGGAAAGAGGTTTAATTGATTCACATTTCTGCATGACTGGGGAGGCCTCAGAAAACTGACAATCACGACAGAAGGGAAAGCAGGCACCATCTTCCCATGGTGACAGGCAAGAGAGAGCCTATGAAGGAGGATCTGTCAAATACTTAGAAAATCATAGGGCTCACTCACTATTAAGAGGACTGCAGGGGGAACTGCCCCTCATGATCCAATCACCTCCCACCTTGTCCCCTCCTCAACACATGGGGAATATGGGGGTTACAGTTCAAGGCGAGATTTGGGTGTGGACACAGAGCTAAACCATATTAATTTCCCTCCCTCTGATTATTTCCCTGTTAAAATACTTACGTGCAAATCCTTGTTACAGGTTTTACCTTTTTGGGTGACCCAACTGTAAAGATGTTACCAGAAGTGGTTCTAGAATAGTCTTCAAGATGGGTTTCTAAAATGATTGCTTGCCTCCTAGGTGGGAACGAAGTTCATTATTGTGTAGAATAAACGTGATAGCTCTTGGTACACTATAACTTCATAATTACTAAGAATCTCACCTGCAGTTAATTAGATTAGACATAGTTAAAATGGAAGTACTAGCTTGTACAACATCTCTAGGACTTGAAATATACAGGGCAATGGTAATTAGAAAGACTGAAATTGGTTAGCTTTTGGTTACTCTCATAGAAGTCTTGAAAAAGAAAAGGATACTTTTAGGTCAGCCAATTATGAATTCAGACTTTGTCATGAAAACCAGACCTTGAATCACATTGTTTAAAAAAGCCATCTTCCCCTGTGTATGCTGAAAACAGGCTCAATGTTACCATAAGATTGGCAGAATCAGTACTCTGATAAGAAACATGAGAAAATAGTGGGAATCTGAGACAAGGTATATGGACTTTTGATTAGATGTACTTATAAACCTTGATTCCACATATTTATGTAAATGCTTAGGCTGATAAAAGCAATGCTTAACTTTCTTGAGTAGTTTCCAAAGTCTAGAGATGATACAAAGACCATTCCTGAGGTGGATGCCATCCATAGATGTTGATGTTTTCTGTCTTCAAGTTGTACCCATCAGCTGTTCTCATTGCTTCTAGATCAGTAACTAAGATTGACTAGAAAAGGCCAAAATGAAGAAATTAAAAGAAATAGATAATTCACCAAAGGGCCTGCAGAACTTTGCTAATATTTTCCAGAAGTAACCAGGATGATATGCAAGCCAGTGCTTCTTAAACACATTAGAGTAGGGGTATGCAAATAAAAGGCTGCATTAGGGAGACTGAATTTATATGGAAAGAGACTCTTTTATGACTCAGGATTTAATTTCCTGGTAAGGATGCCAGAAATGGAAATTTGAATCCTGAAGATCGAAAGGCTTACAGTAAGAGTGGACCTGCTAGAAGAGCCTTGGCAGAGTGTTAAGACAGAGGTCAGAGGCATAGAGATATAGTGTGTAAGGCCAGAGAAAAGGCTCAGTAGACTCACTTTACAAAGAAAATGAGGAATATGCTAATGAGTACTGGAAAAGGTTGGTGGTGGCAGTCCACCATAGTCCAGAATGTATTATGACAGGTAAAGCTCTGAACTCATGCTTACTGGTATAAATGTGAATGATAATATTCTGGTGAAGTAGAGGACAGGTGGTAGCATCTCACCTTGTCAGAAACAAGTTGGGTTTAATTCCAGTATGTGTAGGAAGTCTGAAACAGCAATCACGGACCTTACCTATAGGAATCTGTAGCAGTGGCTAATAAACTATGATGTTCCTAGGGGCCAGATAAGCAGCCAATAAAGATATTGGCTGGGATTATAGATGTCAAATAGACAAACAGTTGTTCAGGAGAAGAATCATGACGGCAGCTATAAAAAAAGTCATGATTCTTTTCCCAGTTTCTATACCTAGGGTAATTCCTAGACAGTAAGATCATCCATTAAAAGGGAGACCTGATCTTGAGGAAAGATCCTGCAATGCCAACATTGTTTTTATAGTAGATATTCATGAACCTTTTCCAATGGAACCTACGGCAATTTACCAAAGTAATTATGTATCAGGAGAAATGTAGCTAATAGATATTTGAAAAAAATGTTGGTAAGAGGATCTTATCTGGCACTGACACTAGGGATCTCAAATGTCATTATAATACCCTTTTAGAGTGGGGTCATGTGGAGGAAAGGTAATGAATGAAGTCCTGGTCCAAGCCCCCTCTCATGACATGAGTTTGGGGTATCACTATGTTGTCATTTTCTCCTTGCTTAAACTGAATACTCAGGATGAATATACAGTCATAATGACATTTCAGTCAACAATGGATGGTGGTCCTGTAATACTACACAATTATATCTTTGCTGTACCTTTCCTATGTTTAAATACAAGTGTATTTTCCACGGTATTAAAGTTTTCCACGGTATTAAAGTTCAGATTTTCAGCCTAGAAGCAACATGCTGTACTCTATAGCCCAGGTATACCACTTAGGTTTGTGTAAGCATACTCTATGATGTCCACATAACAAAGTCATTTAATGATGCATTTCTCAGAATGTATTCCCTTTGTTAACTGATGCATGACTGTACATATCAGCTTGCAGAAACCTTATATTGGTTTCTCACTCTATGGAATGAAAACTATCATAACAAAGACCAAGTGGAAGTACTTTCAAACCACTGGCCACTTCCCCTGGCCAAGTTAATCAGAAGCCATAGCCATACCCTAAGTAGAATGGTAAAGAGTTATAACATATCCAAAGACTTAATAGTTGCAGGATTGCTGCCTTACGTGCCCCACAAACTCTGGATGGATAATGGCAGATGACAGTAAATTAACATAACCTTAACCTAGTGGTAACGTCAATCATATCTGCTGTGGAAAACTTTAAATGTTTTCTGAAAGAGATTAACACCAACTCTGGCACTTGATTTCTGGTTATCGATATGATGATTGCAATCTTTCTATTTCTCATCAGGACATCAGTACAAATGCCTACTTCTCCTGTTCTCCACTACAGTTTACATATTGCATAAAGGCCTTGATTGTTCAGACATTCCTGAAAACTTTATGCTGGTCTAATATATTGATAGCATCAAGTTAATTAGATCTGATAAGCAGGAAATGGCAGGTTCTCTAGATGTCCTGTGGAGAAATGTGTGGGCAAGTCATTAGAAAAACTCTGTGAAAACTCTGATAATTCAGGTTTCTGCCACATCAGTTAGCTCATTAGATTTCCATAAAGGTGGTAAGAAACTATTTTCTCTGAGTAACAAGGGAATGTCAAAGGATATCCAGGTACAGGAACTACACTATAGAATATAAAAATTCAGAGAACCAAGATGAAAATCCTCACCTCCCAGGAATGCTGGCATTATCCACAGCTTTGCTGTTTCTGTGCAGGTTAGCCATTTCCAGTTGAATGGGCCCTCCACTGAGATATCAAAAGGGGGAACTAATCCAGCCTCTAGCATCCTCCAGATTTGCTTCCCATGAATGTGAAAATGTATTATATTAGATATTGCAAATTTGCTCTTTAAGTGGTTGTATCAGGTTCTACTCCTAAGAACAGAATTATGAGAGTTCTCTTTGATCTACATCATCACCAATACTAGGTATTGTCAGACTATTTAAAATTTGCTAGTATAATACGTTTGAAAATGTACCTCACTGGGGCCTTAATTTCTCCAGTTTCTATTCAGCTTGGCACTTTTCTTATCTTTACTGACCATTCAGATCTCCTCCTCTATAAATTGCATGTCCATATCTTTCACCAGTTTTTAAAAAGCAGATTATACTTATACTTTTTATTTTTAAAACTTCTTTATATATCTTGAATAAAATCATGTCCTTGGTAGGAACATGGATGCATCTGAAAGCCAATATCCTAAGTGGAATAACTCAGAAACAGAAAATCAAATACTGATTGTTCTCACTTATAAGAAAAAGCTATTAATGGGTACACATGGACATAAAGATGGAAGCAATAGACACTAGGGACTCCAAAAGTGGGGAGGGTGGAGTGGGGGTGAGGACTGAAAAATTACTTATTACTGAGTACTACGTTCACTATTTGTGTGAAGGGTTCACTAGAAACCCAAACTCTTCCATTACGCTATATGCCCCTGTAACAAATCTGCACAACTACCCCTTAATCTACAATATAAATAAATAATTTTTATGATTTCCATTATTTTGCATTTGCTGAGGAGTGTTTTACTTCCAATTATGTGGTCAATTTTAGAATAAGTATAATGTGGTGCTGAGAATAATGTATATTCTGTGGTTTGGGCGTGGAGAGTTCTGTACATATCTATTATATCCACTTGGTCCAGATCTGAGTTCAAGTCCTGGATATCTTTGTTAATTTTCTGTCTTGTTGATCTGTCTAGTATTGACAGTGGGGTGTTAAAATCTCCCACTATTATTGTGTAGGAGTCTAAGTCTCTTTGTAGGTCATTAAGAACTTGCTTTATGTATCTGGGTGCTCCTGTATTGGGATAAAGAAAATGTGGCACATATACACCATGGAATACTATACAGCCATAAAAAGGGATGAGTTCATGTCCTTTGCAGGGACATGAATGAAACTGGAAACCATCATTCTCAGCAAACTGACACAAGAACAGAAAACCAAACACCACATGTTCTCACTCATAAGTGGGTGTTGAACAATGAGAACATATGGACACATGGAGGGGAATATCATATACCAGGGCCTGGGGGTTAAGGGGCTGGGAGACGAATAGCAGGGGGTAGGGGAATTGGGGAGGGATAGCATTAGGAGAAATACCTAATGTAGATGACAGGTTGATGGATGTAGCAAACCACCACCATGGCATGTGTTACGTATGTAACAAAGCTGCACAATCTGTACATGTACCCCAGAACTTAAAGAATAATAAATAAAGAAAAAAAATGACAAAAATAAATAAATAATTTTGAAAAAGGAAATGTTCAAATAAAACTTCTTTATATATTTTAGCTATGAATATTCCTCAATTATATGCATTGTAAACATCTTACCATCTGTTGTTAACATTTTAATTTATGTATAAAATATTTGGATACACAAAAGAATATCATTAATGCAAATTTTAGAAATATTTTTTATTTTTCTATTTTTTGCTTTATATAAAAATTATTTCATGTATCAATGCCATATAATCACATACATTTTCTTCTACCTTTAGTCTTTAATGCATAAGAAATCTATTTTTGAATTTAGTATATTGTAGAAATCTATTACTTCTCTTTCTCCTATTCATAACCAGGTTTCTTTTCATTACATTGTTCGAGGAATCATTGCTTTCTTCTAAAATTTAAAGGTCCATGCACAGTGGCTCACACTTGTAATTCCAACACTATGGGAGGCCACAATCAGCCTGGGCAACATAGGGAGACACTGTTTACAAAAAAATACAAAAATTGGCCAGGCTAGGTGGCCAGTGGTCTCAGCTACTTGGGAGGCTGAGGTGGGAGGATCACTTGAGTCTAGGAGGCAGAGGTTGCAGTGAGGTGAGGTAATGTCACTGCACTCCAGCCTGGGTGACAGCATGAGACCTTGTCTCTTAAAAAAGAAAATAGAAAATTGTAAAGATAGCTCTTCATTATATCTAATTTCCATACTGACATAAGTCTGTTTCTCTACTATAAACTCTATTTTACTAATAGATTTATCTTCACTGGCACCACTATGAGGACTCTGATTATAAGAATGAATATATCATAGAGAAAATCCCTCTCACCTCTTCCTTCTTCAAGAACTTTTGGCTATATTTAATCTTATGCTCATTCATTTCTATTTGAAAACCATCAAAACCTACCATGAAAACTATTTTGATTGCAACTTATTACATATTGCTTTTAGCTTAATTTGAAGAGGATTTACATCTTTACACTGTATTAGTAGGTGCTTTTTATGCATAGGCATGCTAAATTTTGACACTTTATTTAGTATTACCTTAATATCTTAATTATTTTCTTTTCATAGTGATCTTGCAAATGCTTTTACAATAAAATCATTTGAATCTCATTCTTCTGAAAGCTATTACCTGGTGAAAGTTTTGTATTATATTGGAGGTTTCAGGAAGAAAGCTTAAATTGTAACTGTAAATCTTAGGTCAATTCTTTGATAATAGATTGTAAAGTGTAATTATTATTTTTTTATTTTGTTCAGAATCCAGAAGATAGAAAACATTCATTTTAGGTTATTTTCCTTGCTGTCTAGATTTTTTTGTGTGTATGCTCTACATTACGATTGTAGTACTTTCTTGAGACATTAATTTTACTGTTTTTCAGCTCTGCTTTGCTTAAATTGCAAGCCTTTTCTTATGTGCCAGAGTGACATTTAAACCCTGAATTCTAAGCACAGTAGCTCCCTTCTCTCTCAGTCTCAACCACTAAACTGTTTGGACCATCCACAATCTCATTTTCAGTTTCCTCTTCATTTGTGTCCTGTGGTTAATTCTGTACCTAATTGGGTGCTCAGCTACAAGCATTTGTTTAATTTAGTTTAGTCAACATTTTTTGATAGTTGCTACTGCAAAGGTTCTCACAGTTTCTTGTGCAACATATTGCTGGAATAAATTTTTATTTCAAGATTTTTATTATTAATATGTTCTATTCGTTGAACATTCACAAAGAGTTCCAAAACAGTGAAAAGGAATGCTACAAGATTTTAAGATTTTTCTTTATTACATCTGTTTTGACAATGGAGATACAAATAATTCATAGTTGAATAGTGAGAACATGGGAATGCAATGGAGCCAATGTACTATTGATGCAAATAAATACCCTCATTCACTGAGTGTTAAAGACAATCCAACAGAAATTGAGAAGATGATGATGGAGATAAATTACCGGTCATTTTCAAGAATCTTAGCAATTGAAAATAGAATAATTGCAGGACAGTAAC
Organism: Alouatta palliata; assembly: GCA_004027835.1. Lineage (NCBI taxonomy): Eukaryota > Metazoa > Chordata > Mammalia > Primates > Atelidae > Alouatta > Alouatta palliata. Next base: position 30,925 of record PVKV010016821.1, on the reverse strand, counting down.
AATAATGCTCTGATTACAAGATAGTCTTTTCAAAATTTATGGAAATTTAGAGCATCTATATGTGTATGTATTATTTGGGAAGTTTTGCAATACTAAATGGCCATCAGAAGTCTTAGTGAAAATCTACATTAGATGTAAAACTGAATATTATTCTCAATTATGATTCAGATACCTTTTTAATATGCAAAATTGAAACTAATCTACTCATAAAAGATCCCCTCCCCACCACTACACCCACCAACAAATTCCCACCTGTTTGAACCAAATAATCACCACCACCCTGAAGGACAATTATGCTGGTCAATATATTCTGGTAATTAATGAATAACACTAAAATTAGTTTTCTTTATTTTACTTTTGGTTCTATAACTTTTTAACACCACTTTGGGCAAGATTTTTAATCTATTCTATTCTTCTTTAAAGGTAGGGTAAAAATGGATATTCTTTACTCCATAAAGGACATTTTGGAATTGGATGTCACTATATAATCTAATAAAATTAGCTGTTCGTAAACTGAATCATTCCCATGTTATGTGATCTTGTTGAATATTCTTATCATCCAACATTTTGAATCACTAGTAATAATGATAATTTGTGTTGATAATGAATCTCCCAAAATGTATTCTGAACCATCAAAGAATGACTAGATTAGGTTCAGAATAGTTTTAGTTCCAAGTGCCTCATCTGTCTCATTAATCTCCAATATTAAACCTCAAATCCTTCAGAGTGTTTCTTCAGAGAAGCTGACACTCCATAGCAATCTTATTAAATAGAGTTAATAGGTTAAATTTTTTAACTTTTGGTGGCAAGGCATGCACTTTAAGATAGGCAGACATTTTTCACTACCTACTAAACATGCAACTTTTAACAATTTACACAATCTCCATAAATACTTGCCTTTACCTCTAAGACTGGTATAATAATGTCAAAGTATTTTTTGACAATGCATGCAATATGCTTGGCTCAGGGCCTGGCAGGGTAGTAATCACTTTCATTATCTTAAATGTCATTATTTAGTTAATGCTTTTCAGCCCCTATTATAATCATGTTTCCATTGTTTCCATTAACAAAAAAAAAAAATGTATCATTATTTTTTTCTCGGATCTAGACCAAATTTCCAACTTACTTTCCAACAGAGAAATTGGATATTCATGGAACAAAAGCACTCTTACAACTCTACAGAATGTTCTTGTGTGATCTTAAGATCCTGATTCTCTGTCATTCATAATTTCTTCCTCTAATATGTGAAGATCAGGTTTACTTTAATTTTATGTCTTTGATATTTTTCTTTCTATTATTTTCTGATCCTTAGTTTCTTCATCTGAAGTATGAAGTTAATGAGTCTTAGACTGAATTGTGAAGAATATTTTAGAAAATCATTTAGCACATTGTCTGGAAAATAGATGCCACATATTATTAGAAATCTTCTAAAGTCCCTATAGAATGACATGAACTTTTTAATTAAACCTCATTTCCAATAACTCCTTCAAAATTTCAGTGGTTTAGTCTTGCCACTGTCCTTTACTTATTAATTGTCATGCATCAATTATGTCAAATATTTATTATTGTATATTAACCTTTGTCAACTTTTTGCCTGAGCAAACCTTCAAACTTAGAACAGTCCCAAGTTGACAGTTTCATAATCTTCCTTCTCTACTGCAGGCTATGCTGATATTTTCTTTAGTTAGAATCCTGAAATTTTCCTCTTCTGGTACTTATTTAACCACTCTTATTTAAGAAATGTTTATTTTAAAAACTAAGATATAATACTTGCACATGTCTGTCTTTCACTAGTCTGGCAGAAAATAGTAAGCGCATGTATTAGTCTGTTCTCACACTACAAATAAAAACATACCTGAGACTGGGTAATTTATAAAGGAAAGAGGTTTAATGAACTCATGGTTCCACAAGGCTGGGGAGGCCTTACAATTATGGCAGAAGACAAAGGGAAAGCAAGGGGACGTCTTACATGGTGGCAAACAAGAAAGCTTGTGCAGAGGAACGCCCATGTATGAAACCATCAGATCTCATGAGACTTACTCACTAAGAATGAGAACAGCATGGGAAAGACCCACCCTCATGATTCAATTACCTCCCACTAGGTCCTTCCCAAGACACATGGGAATTCTGAGAGCTGCAATTCAAGATGAGATTTGGGTGGAGTCATGGCCAAACCATATCAGCATGTGTACAGATGAATTGCAGTATTTTGTAGGAAGTGATATTGATTACGTGTTTGTGTTCCCCCAACATTCATATATTGGAAGGCTAATAGCAAATGTGGTGGTATTTAAACATGGGGCATTTGGGAAGTGATTAGGTCATGAAGATGGATCCCTCATGATGGGATTTGTGTCTTTATAAGGAAAAACGCTACAGGACAGTGCTTCTCCTCTCTTACTCCCCTGCTATAGTGTCAGGATACAAGGATAAGACAATTCTGCAAACTAGGAAGAGCATCCTCACCAGACATTGCCAGTCACTTGATCTTGGACTTCCCAGACTCCAGAAATGTGAGAAATAAATGTTATTTAAATTACCCAGTCTATGATATTTGTGTTATAGCAGCCCATACTAAGATAGGAAGTATATTACTAATTATATAATTACGTGTTATAATTCTCTGACATATTACATTTGTTCTATAGTATTCATTATATATTTCTCCAGGGCAAAGAGTGTTTCGTGTTTCCATTTTACAGTTTATGTCAATTATTCACAATTCTAAGTGCATTACAATAGAACAAAATAATATTATTTGGGTCACTGAATAAAAGGAATGCCTATTATCATTATAACATTTTTATTCAGTATATTTAATTCTTATCTCTATTTTTAAATTCCTTGAGATATTTAAAATACAAGAAATGCAAAGGCAATGTTACACTGAGTTCATGAGAGAAGGTAGAAATTGTACTAAGGAAGATGAAATTTTCAAAATAAGATATGGGTAGAGATTAAGGAATCAACTAAAGAATAAAATGATTCTCCTGCCTGTATTGTAGTGATGACAAACTATCATCATGCTAGCTTCCCTTAAAACTAGTCCAAGAGAAACTATAAAAAAGGGACACATATTTTTCAGGAATAAGCCAGAAACAAACAAAAACATTTGTGAAACTCTTCCGTAGACTCACTGCCATCTCAAACTGTGACCAGGATGGGGATAAAAGTGAAGGTGTCAGTAAGATGATAGGTTGAAAGGAATCATTTAATTTCACCTTATTCCTATCTTTCACTTTAGTGTTTCACATAGACATTTTCTGTCATAGTTCATGTTCTAATAATGGGGAGGGATGAACCCAATACAGCATAAGTGTTCACTGGTTTAAGGAAGCTATAAAAAATGGTGGTTGTGAACCAGTTGATCTGCCCTTGAACATTTTTCCTCAATTTCTCCCATTCAAAGTTCCCGTTCAAAGCTGAGGAAGCATGTTTTCGCAATGCTAATTTTTCCCAATAGTTATATGAGGGAAAAAGTGGCAAGCAATTGCCTGGTGAGGAACTACAAATTGTGAATGGTATACAATGCTTCTGTGACTTTTGGTTCCCCTCCCTAAGATTCTGGCTACAGGGCTGGCCTTTAGCCCATTTCCATGAAAGACTACCAGATTGAGTAGTAAATACTGTCAGGGAACTTTGTACAACATATGCCAAAAACCAGTCATCTAAGAAATACAAAACACTCCAAAGAAATGATAACTATTCATCTTATACCAACTGAAGCAGAATTCTTAGAAAAAGTGGACAAAGACTTTATATATATTTAAATAGTATACATTTGCAAATTAAATTTTGGGAAGACAGGATACACAACAAAAAGAATGGAAATTTTCAAACAGGAAGGGAAAACCAGATTAGGTAAATATAATTTAAAACTCAGTTGTGGTTTATTTTTGACAAAATAAAATTTCAAACAAACCTTATAAGAAACAAAATAAATTATTATGCACTGATAAAATGTTTTTTTCTTTTATTTATCATAAAATGTACTCCTGTAACAATTCATTTGCAAAATATATATAAGTACAATTGAGAGAGTTGTAGAGAGAAACAGAGAAAGCAATAAAGACATTTAACAACCCTCTCTCAAAAATAAATAAATCAAGATTAAGAAATTAGCAAAATTCCTAAGGATTATATAATATTAATTAAAATAATGCACAGAGTTGCTGTGTATAATAATTGCATTAATTATGCATGCATATATATATAATATATGAACATATGCATATATCTCCATTAGTCCATTCTCACATTGCTGTGAAGAAATACCTAAGATTGGGTAATTTATAAAGAAACCAGTTTATTTGACTCACAGTTCCGCCTGGCTCGGAAGGCCTCAGGAAACTTACAATCAGGGCAGAAGGGGAAGCAAACACATCCTTCTTTACAAGGTGGCAAGAGAAGGAAGTGCTGTGCAAAGGAGGAAAGCAGCTTATAAAACTATCAGATTGGGGCAGGTGTGGTGGCACACAGCTGTAATCCCAGCATTTTGGGAGACTGAGGCAAGCAGATCACGAGGTCCATAGGTGAAGACCATCCTGGCCAAAATGGTGAAACCTTGTCTCTAATAAAGATACAAAAATTAGCTGAGTGTGGTGGGGCACACCTGTAGTCCAAGCTACTCGGCTGGCTGAGGCAAGAGAGTTGCTTGAACCTGGGAGATGGAGGTTGCAGTGAGCCGAGATGGTGCCACTGCACTCCAGCCTGGTGATAGAGTGAAACTCCATCTCAAAAGAAAAAAAAAAATCAGATCTCCTGAGAACTCACTCACTGTCACGAGAAGACTATGGAGATAAACACCCCCATTATTCAATTACGTTCAACTATGTCTCTCCCAGCACACAAGGGGGTTATGGGAACTACAATAAGACTAGATTTGGGTGAGGACATGGCCAAACTGTATCGGTATCCGTGTATTTATAATAACATATATCATAAATAATACTATTAATAAGTTTGCATTCTATATGTGGAACTCTAAATCTAACAGAGAACAGAATTTTTAACTACACCCCAAAAAGGACACATATATTTGATTTAAGTGTTTCAGTAAAATCCAAAAGCTGAGACTGTCTCCTTCTATGATTTAAAAATCAAACAGACTATATTCTCTCCCATGCAAGAAAATAACTTTAAAATAATCAATATGCTGACAGTTGCCAAATTTCTTTCTCTATCCTAATCTATTTCAAATCGAGATTTATATGATCCATTGCCTACTTGGCATTTCCCATGAGTGTTTAATAGATATCTCAAATATTTTATGTCCTAAATTTAACTTCTGGTATTTTTCTTAAATCTCTTCTACCTCCAACTTACCTTATATGGGATGAATTCAATTCAATTTTCTTTTGGCTGAAAATAGAGTTTTTGACTCGTGTATTTCTCTATACTTTGCACCCTATTTGCGAGTCCTTTTAGGTGGCATTCTACAGGAAACACATTCAGATACTGTGATTATCTTCAGGAGATTTTGAGAGAAATGTTCCTGGGAGTAACATTTACGGAGGGAAATCTTGGGAAGCAGAGTTGGGCAAGGGAGGATATGAACTGGAATGTATTTGCATGTTGGCCTCAGCCAATTTCACAGAGCTTTGGGCTGGAATTGCTCTTCAGAGACCTCCTCCCCACACAGCACCATCCATCAGTCAGTGACTAGGCCTTGCTTCTGAGAAAGGCAAATTATCTGGGACTGAGCAGTAGCTGTCAGCTAAAGTCAATTCCCGGAGAGGGCATTCAGATGGGTCATCAGCAGCCAAGAAGCCCTGTGAATGAGTAGGATCAGAGCACTGCCAACAGCATCCACTGCACTTTGTTTACTTCCATAACCTAACCTGTCTCACTGCTTCTATCTTTTCCCCTGTTAAGTCTATTTTTACATAACAGGAAGAATATTTTTGAACCAAAGACAAAATCATTTTACTCTTACAGTTAATCTTTTCAGTGACGTCCATCTCCTACTAGAAGACAAATCTTTCCAACCAGGATAAAATAAAATTTTAAAAAATTCTGTGGCATTGCTTGTATTAAACAGTATTTCTACCATGAAAGAGGAGATCTGATCCAATGTAGAGAAATTAGTCTCTATGGGTCAGGGCCTTCAGACTAGCTGTGAATGTAACTTAAAATCAGTTCAATGCATTGAAGAGTTACTCTGATAGTGGTGTATATGTGGAAGACCATCTTAACCAAAGGCAAGTGAAACCTTTTTATTTTAATTTTTTTAGACACAGTGACTCACTATGTTGCCCAGCCCATGAGGAAAACTTTAAATGGCAAAAGCCACAGTGAAGAAGAAGGGGAAAAAAGCTACAGTGAGGAAAAAGAAAAGTAATAAATTACTTGAAACAAAGCTTTTCCTTGCCATTTCAGGATTGGTTTGCTGTGGAGCTCTGCGCTACTCCAATGGGGTTTGTGATTTCTTAGGTACCATGATTACCCATCAAGTCCATTATTTTGAGTCTGCACGGTAGAGTTGAGTCACAGATAGCAAAAGTCAGAAGTTTACTATTAGGCTAATTTTACTCAATTTTCTGTGAAGAAGTTGTTCTTATTCTTTCGTCTGTGTTTCAAACTTTATTCTAGTTTGCATTCTCTCACAAATTTCAGGCTTAGGAATATGCGGTGGAAAATTTATTATGCACATGCATGTTAAGAATCAGTAAAAATTTATTTTGGCAGTGGTTTGATATATCCTACATGATCTGAGATGACCTTCTCTTTCTGAACTTCTTTTGTCATCACTAATTCTGCCATACCCACATCAGATATCTTGCCAGTCTTAGATCGCATCAGGCATTGAAATTTTTCACTGGCTTTTCTCTCTTTGAGACATTTTTTGCCCTGATATTACCTGATACCTCTCCTCCTTCAAACCTTTCCTCAAATCTCACTTCCTCAAAAAGCTTAGCTTTATGTCCCTATTTATTACAATACCCTGTGCTCTTCATTGCCCTTAGATTTTATTCTTCTCTATTTTCCTCCTAATAGCACATATTAGCTCAAGTCATCATCACCTCTTATATTACCTCCAATTTTGGATGAAAACATTGATTATGAAGACACTTTGAAGATATAAAATTATGTTTCAGATGTGATCATATGATATAAGCTATAGTTTGTGTGCTTTAAAATAGTCTGCATTTAAAAGAGAAGACCAACTTTCTGACCTAGCATCCACTGGTGGCATTATTTTGGAAAATTTACTTAATCTGTTGGGATTTACATGGCTATGACTATTGGCCTTCTTTATCATCTATCTTAAGTCAAGTTGTGCAGCAATAGATCATTAGACCAGGATTCATGTGCAAGAGGTTTATTACAGAAATGCTTTCAGATAAACCGGTGAGGAGAGCCCAAGCAAGGGTGCAATTTCAGGCCAAGTCCAGCTTTGGCCTGACCATGGAGGATGCTTTGGGATATAAATTATATCTTAGCATTTAACCATACAGGAGGCAAGATAACAGAGTGTCCACTGGTATAAAAGTAAATCTTTGCCTGTTCTGCCATGCTGCCCAGCAGTGGGATAGGTATAAACTCCCAGTTACTGTTGTCCAGGCAAAGCAAGTCTAATAGCCAAGATTAATCCTCTGAAATGTATGATCCCCAGATCTATAAGAATCAACAAACATGGACATCCAAGGAATAAATACTGAAAAATATTAAAAGGTATTGAGGAATACCTATTTATATCCTTGACAGCATGTACTACATACCTTCAAAAGGAACTGGTTTGATGGGACAACAGATTGCATTGCTTTAAAAGCTATACAAATCCAGAGGGCAGTTCCAGGCTGAGGTCCTGAATAGCATAACTTTCACTGGGTTTGGCAGAAATAAAATCACTCAGAAATACATTTGGAGCACCCCTGAAGTTTTCCGGAAGCCGGGGTTGACTAATGCAATGTTTATTCTACTGTGAACTATATATTTTACGCTACACACACACAATATACATTGTATTAGTCTGTTTTCTATTGCTTATAACAGAATACTTGAAACTGGGTAATTTATAAAGAAAAGAATTTTATTTCTTACAGTTATGGGGGCTAAGTTCAAGGTCCAGAGACTGCATGCTTGAGAAGACCATAGTCCATGGGTTGCATCTGGAAACCGTCTTGCTGCTGGTGGGGGCTCTCAACAACTCACTGAGAGCCAGTGCAGATCATTGCATGGCAAGGGAGTTGAGCTTTCTAACATGGTAGCTCAGGTCTTTCTTCTGCTGCTTATAAAGCCACCAGTTCCCTTTCCTTGATTAGTCATTAATCCATGGATGAATCCATTCAGGAGGCATAGCTCTCATAAAGCAATCATTTCTTAAAGGCTCCATCTCTCATTACAGCCAAATGAGAAGCAGGTCACTGCAGCCTCTACTTCCACGGCTCAGGCCATCCTTCTACCTCAGTCTCCCAAGTAACTGGAACCACAGTTGTGCACCACTACAGTCAGCTATGGGTTTGTATTTTTTTGTAGAGACGACGTTTTGCCATGCTGTCCAGGCTGTTCTTGAACTCCTGGGTTCCGGTGATCCACCCAATCTGGCCTCCAAAAGTGCTGGGATTACAGGCTTGTGTTATCCTGCCTGGCCTGGGAATAAATTTAAAGATGAGTTTGGAGGGGACTCTCAAATCACAGCATGCTTGTAGTTATTTTTCTTATAAATCAAAAATCTTAATTATCTTCTCTATTAAATTATCTTAAGAACTCCATTCTTAATAAAGTCTGGCATTTGAAAAATCCTAGAATAATCTTTATAAATTAAAATATATGCAATTAGGAAGATTATTTAATGTAATATATTGTGAATGCTGGAAAAAGTAGAAAAAGTACAAACAAGCCAAAAAAACTTTTATTTATTTACTTAAGTAGTCTATGAAAGTGTCCAACTTGTTCAGTGAATTGTGGCCAATGGAAGATGCTGTAAAGTCTCAAATTACCAACCCTAAGCTTCATTTCTTTCTGTTTCCACTACCTTCTGAATGGAAGAAACAGAAAAGAACATTGCAGTGGAGACTGGTAAAGCAAAATGTGGAAAAATAATCAAAGAAGACGAGTAACTAAGAAATAAAAATTAGGAAAATACTGTTTTGTTTTCTATGCTTCTGTTTTACCAAGTGTTACCAAAACCAATATAGAAGGATCAATAGATAACTGCTTTTGTGTATTATAGAGAAAACTGGTTACAAAATTACTTAACTGATTGATGCCTAATCTACTTGCTTATTAAGCATCACAAGGTGTCCTGTACGAAGACCTAGGTACATAATTTTGAACATCTTTTAAATATAATGGCATTTTCCTTTGTAATTTTGTGTATTGCAACTAAAAGACTATCGGTAAAAAACAAACAAAATGGATAAAAATCTAGATTTGTTTTTGAAAAATGGCATAATAAAAAAATAAAATAAAATAAGGTTAACTGTTTTTGAAACAAGCAGCCATCTGCAAAAACTGCCCACACAAAGAAATGATAAATATTCCAGGAGATGGACATGCTAACTACCATGATTTAATCATTATGCTTTGTATCCCCTAAATACGTACAATTATCACGTGTCAACTACAAATAAAAGGAAAAAATGTTGATTAATTAAAAAAAATAGGAAAGAACACAAAGCAAAGAGGGCTAAAGCACTACTTTCAAACCCTTATTCAAGACAAGGAAGCAGAAATGACCATGTTTTAAAGTTTCTAAGCTTGAACCTCTGTGATCAAATATTTTATTCAATGAAGCAGAGTTGTTAGAAATCAATTATCTGTAAATTGAAGCAATAATCTTCCTCAAGCAAACACTTGCCTTATATAAACCCTTCATAATGACAGCAAATCAAGAAAACTATACAATGACAGAGATTCATTTATTGTAAAAGCAAATACAGATAAGAGCTGTAGCAAACCTTTCTGAAAGCTTTGTCTAACTAACCCTTTAAAGCTGAATGGTTTCAGCTGAAAGGGCTCTTCAGTTTTCTTAGTATGTTTGCTATTCATCAGAGTGTTTCTGCAAAATTTGACCAAAGAGTTAGCTAAAAATTATACTAATAACAACTACTCAACTGGAAAAATGTGAAATATGAACAGCTCCCAATTACTTGTAATTGAATGAGAGGTAGGGTACATAGTTGTCTTTTGTTTGTTTTTCTTGCATTTTTTTGGCTCATCTTAATTCTTTTTTTCACAGTTGGCTAGGTGTTGAATTATTCTAGGGGAAGAGAAATGAGAATGTGGACACTTAAAATCTTATATTAGCTTAATAGTACAGTTAATGTGTAGTGATTGAGTATCATGTAGGTATAGTTTTACAAATGTGTCTATCTAGATTAAGGAGATTTAATATTAGTTCTAGTCTACTAAGAATACTAATTATATTTTAAAGTCATAAGCAAAATGAATTTTTGAACTACTTTTTGTAGATCTATTGAATTGATAATGAATTTTCTTTTATATTATTTTTTATATTTAAAACAATAAAACTTTTATTTTTGCTTAAAATGTGCACCTTCTACCAGTTGTCAAAATACAGTCACAGTTAAGAATATCCACCTCATTTTTTTTTTACCTCAGACTTGAAAGCCATGAGATAAACATACGGTGAACAACACACGATTTTCTTTTAATAGCACCTTGAAAAAATTCACTGTACTAGCAAGGACATTAAGAGGGTGAGAAATGCCTTCAGATCCAATGGTTATAGGGCCCCACAATGTGTGTGAGAACATAAGGAAACGTAGTGACAACTTTGTCATGGGTTAACTTTAATGTTTCATGAGAAGGAATTTGGTTAAAATCAGTTCCTTAGAGGACCTTTCAGGACCTTCATTAGCTTCCTAGTCTTTTTGCTCTGAGGACTTCATTTTCTTATTCTTAACTTCTTTAGCCTGAAATTTACTCTTGTTTAGTTCAGAACCATGTTGGTGCTTATTCAGATTTCTGTTCTGGTAAAAGACAAGGGAGAGGTGAGTTGATTGACTAGGGTTTGTGAGCTCAGAGGAGTCATAGTGGGAAGCTCTAGCAGGGCACGCTGACTCAAAACTGAACCATGGCATAACCACCCAACCAATATTTGCATCCAAAATATGTGCTTACTGTCCGACCAATACTCATCAAGGTGGGACAATTTCTCCTCAGCAGGTGACAGGGGGAATGCTAATTGTGTAGCCAAACTTTGTATGTTATCTTTAAGGTTTTTTCCATGGCCTCACGTCCCACACAGATTCATTCTGGTTTTATATATTGTCTTTCTGTATTAAGTCCTTTAGTAATTCTTTCATAGTATGTGTGTAAGGGAGAGCTTGAATCAATTCTAAATCTTCTGGAGCTTGGGCTTCTACCAAACTTACCGCCATTAAATTACATACTCCATGAACAGCCAAAGGAGAATGAAGCTTGACACATCTCTGAATCAACTCCTTGACATGTACAGGTATGATTTTAATTGAGGGTGCATCTTCCGTTGGTGGGATGCATGTTGTATAACTTTAGATTCTCAGTGAGCTCTGTGTCCAGCCAATCAGCCACCAGGAGAGGAATACCATCCCACACCATCATGAGCACCACCATCACAGCAGTTGGACAGTGGTGGCCTGTATGCTGGTAGACCAGATAACTTTTTCTGTAGCAGTGTTTCTTCTCACAACCCCATTAATGATTGGGGGTTAATGAGGGTGAGAAATGCCTTCAGATCCAATGGTTATAGGGCCCCACAATGTGTGTGAGAGCATAAGGAAATGTAGCGACAACATTGTCATGGGTTAATTTTAGTGTTTTATGAGAAGGAAACATTACAGCTAAATGTACACCTATTAGAGTTTTTTCCTTCTTTACCAGTGTTCGCTACTGTTTCTATCCTTAGTATGTTTCCTCTTTGGCCATACCTATTCTCCATGATTTCCCTGACAGCAGCAACGCCTGGTCCTGCCCCAGAGGTATATAATATGAACCTTTGACTTTTCATGTAACTTGATCAAGACAGCTGAAGGTAGGCAGTTCAGAATCTTTAGTTACAGACACCAGGTTTTTTGTAGGGATAATAAAGAAGTTCATGGCATAATCAGTTCACCAGAATTTATCTGTGCACTCTCTGCTGTGGAAAACTCTGATGTTTCAACACTGAATGAGTATTCTCCCTCTTCATTTTTGGTAGAAACCATTGTAATTCCACCAGAACATGGAAAATTTACATTCCTGAGTTGGTGCTGACTTTGTTAAGGGTGTCTCAAGAGAGATACAAGGTAATGTTGTCAGTTTCCGATGCATGAGTTGCTCTTTAAGAGCAACCATAGGCTTCTTTTTCCATCAGTCTCATGAGGTGGATTTTGTCTTTTTCTGGGTTGTGTTCTTTTGCTTTGTTAATGATGAACTATGATTATTCTGTACATTTGAAGGTGGTTTCTATTGTATTATGGCCTTCTCCTGACTGTATTTTTGCTGTACATTACATGCAACAAAGCTTGTCAGTGTACTTTCAACTTTTTTGTCCTCTGGTTTTATACTATTGTATTTAGCTGGTGAAGTACATTGTGTCAACTGTGTTGCAACATCTTCTTCAATTTGAGTATGGGCTTCATCCTGACATGACACGCCATCTAAACCAAATTTTTTCTGCTGTCCAGTAAGTGGTTACAATACCCAACCATTATTTTTTGGTGGCAACTGATGCAAATTCTTGCAACAACTGTCAAGAGTAATCATACATTGAGCAATACATTTATTGGTATCACTCTTGGATGAATTTAATTCTGGCATGAAAAGAGATGATTGGCTGTTCTCTACTCTGATTCTTCATCATTGTCTGACTTTGATGGGGAAGAATTCTATGACAGGGCTTCTGAGAGCTGAGTCAGGACCTCTATGGCTACCATATGGTTAATCTCTTATCTTTCCGTAAGGATAAGAAACTTGGTTGAGATCCATCTTTTGGTTCCTTGCTTGGTATAATCTCAGGAGTTTGTGGTTTATCACCATTATTGTGTGTACTACCATGACAATTTATGATGGAGTGTGAAGAATGTGGAAATTGCAGTTTTAAAGTCAGGCTGCTGGAAAACTAAAACATTACTCACCCTTTGAGATGATAACAACTTGCATTAGTAGCAATGGAGCTCATGACATTATGATTTGCAATGTCTTTTAGGACTTTATAAGATTGTTTTCAAATGTCTTGCAAAATTCTTCAATATTAAATTTTTTAAATTACACATTTGTTTCAGTTGATAAATAGTGTACATGTTTAGTGCCATTTCTTACAGTTTGTACAAACAATTTTGGAGGTTTGGTCAACTTCAGATTTTTTTTATTTTTCAGCTTCTGGAACATGAGCACTGAAATACTCTCTGACACAATCACTTAAATGTAATTTCTTCTCCACCTCAATGCCTGTCATACTTTGTTCAAATTTAGTTACATTTTCAAAGGGATTTGGATTCAATTCCAATCCTTCATCTTCCCCATCTACTGTAGTCCATGGATACTGACTTGGGGTCATTTATTGTCTGTTGTCAAAATCTGCCTTGAAAACTTTGGATTTCTTTTCTATCTGGAGCCTCTTGATTTACTTTATAACCTCCAAAGGCACAGTGACAGATGATGTCTTTATCAGCTCCTCATATTTCCTCTTCTTACAGATCTGATGGCTGTTCTTTCTGTTTTGGCAATTAGTACATTCACCAAAGTTGGACTTCTGCTGGTAGGGTTCACAGACCCCATATTTCTTTCATTTCTTCTTTTTCAAAGTAGGTAGTAAAGTGGTATCCTGGTCTTGCAAACCGTGTTGTGAAATGTTTCCATTTTCCTATCATTTAAAAGATTTTTGCTAAGATAGCTCCAATTTCTTCCTTTAATATTTAGTAGAATTTGTCAGTAAGTTTGGATATGAGCCTGAAGTTTTCTTTGTTGGAAATTTTAACTATGATTTATTTATGTAATGGTCATAAAACTTTTCAATTCTGTTTCTTCTTAATTTATGTTTGGAAATTATCTGCATAAAACATGTAGACTTTCTAATTTAATAGGATGATTTTACCCTCATCATATTTTTACTGATGCCACATTTTTGTCTGTGAGTGGTGCAACGATGCTCTTTTTGCATTGATACTACATTTTAGTGCCTTCTCTCTTCCTTATGTGCTTAATCTTGTCCAAGGTTCATATACTGTGTTAATTTCTTCATAAAATCAACTGTTGGTTTTTCTAATTTTTGTTATTTGTTTTCTATTTCACATTTTTTCTACTTTTGAAAAAATATTCTATGTTTTGTCCAACATTCTTTTTTTCTAAATTCTAAATTTCTATAATGAATACGTACATGATTAAATGTCTTTTTTACTTTCTGAATTTGAGTTGGAAGTTATGCTTTCAATCAAAACAACAGTGAGATACAATCTCACACAAGTCAGAATGGCTATTATTTAAAAAGTAAAAAAATAACAGATGCTGGTGAGATTGTGGAGAAAAAGGTACATTTATGTGCTGTTGGTAGGAGTGTAAATTAATTCAACAATTGTGGAAAGCAGTGTGGTGATTCTTCAACGAGCTTTACAGATCTTTCATTCAACCCAGCAGTCCCATTTCTGGTTATATACCCAAAATAATATAAATCATCCTATCAAAAAGACACATGGATGTGTATGTTTGCTGCAGCACTATTCACAATAGTAAAGACATGGAATCAACCCAAATGCCCATCAATGATGGATTGAGTAAAGAAAATGTGTTACATATACACCATGGATAATACTATGCAGCCATAAACAATAATGAGATCATGTCCTTTGCAGGAATATGAATGAAGCCAGAAGCCATTATTCTTAGCAAACTAACACAGGAACAGGAAACCAAATATTGCATGTTCTCACTTACAAGTGGGAGCTAAATTATGAGAACCACATAGTCACATAGAGACTAACAACAGACACTGGAACCTACCTGAATGTGGAGGGTAGAAGGAGGGAGAGGATCAGGAAAAATAACTAGTAAGTACTAGCCTCAAGAACTGGATGACAAAATAATATGTACAACAAACATCTGTGACATGAGTTTGCCTATATAACAAACCTGCACATTACCCCTGAACTTAAAAGCTAAAAGAAGGGAACGTTATGCTTTCCTTCTAAGCACAGTTTAGCTGCATATTGCCAATTTAAATATTCAGTATTTTCATTCAATTAGATGTACATTTCTTAATTTCCAAATATTTGAATAATTTCTTTAACTCAAATTTAATTTCACATAAGAGAAAATAATGTACCATTTTACTTTTTGGAAATTTGGTGAGACCTATTTTAAAGTTCAACATTTGGCCAATTGCTATAAATGTTCCATGAATATTTGGGAGAAAAAGTATATTCTAATATTTTGGGTAAATGTTATTTACATTATTTCTGCATTTGTGAATTTTCATAATAAGATTCTTTGCCTTTATCTTGAAAATACCATTCAGAAATTTATTTTATATTTGGTGGCACAGTTAGGTGTAGGTCTGGGATGATACATTCTCGATAATTTTTGTTTTCTTAAAAATAACTTTACATCACTTTTTTGAAGGTTATTTTCTGGTATATAGCCTTTAAAGCTGGTAGTTTTTTTTATTTCAGTACTTTGAAAATACCTTTCATTTGTCTTCTGGCATTCAGTGTTTGTTTTGACATATCAGCTGCCTGTCTCATATGTCACCTTTTGAAAGTACTATGCCATTCCCATCCCATCTTTGACTACTTTTAAGTTGTCCTTTTGCATTTGGTTTGGCATTTTGCCTACAATGTGTCTAAGTGTGCTTTTACTTTGTAGTTTTGCTGAAAGTTGGCCGAGATTCTGAAATTCTTCGGTATTTTCCTCAATTTTACTTTGTGTATTTTTTCAATTTTGTTCAATTCTTAATCCTTATTTGTCAAATACGTCTTAATATATTGTACTCCATTCTCTCTGTGTTCCTCTTTTTGGACTGTAATTACATTTTCTCACATTGGTCTGTATGTTTCTAACCTCCTTGATCCTTTTGATCTTTGGGCAATATTTTCTCCTGATCTATACTCCATTTAATTTTTTCTTTATACAGCTAGATCTAATCTGCTGTTAAACACAGCCATTGAATTTTACTGGTTTTCAATTATGAAATTTTCTTTTTGTCTTTAAATTTTCTGGCTATCTCCTAAAATAATCAAATCTGACTTTTCTTTCTTGGATATATTAAATGTAATGAACAGTCTGCTTCCAGCAACTCTGTTGTGTAGATTCACTATCCTGTTTTTGATTATGAAAATTTGTCTTCAGTGTACCTGGTTATTTTACATTTCTTGTCAAACCTCACATACATATGTATACATGATACATATAATTTAAAACTGTGGATATTTAAACCTTCCTGCCAATAATATTTATAGTTATGTCATCTAGAAGGCTGGGGTTTTGGGCTTTAGCAACATCACCGACAATTTAGCAAGATTATTCAGAACAGAAATAATTTAAAGCTGGTTTTTAGATCCTGTGAGTCACACTATTTTCTTCTTTTCTCTTTTTGAATGTTTCAACCTAAATTCAAGGTATTGATGAGTTAATCTTCCCTCCAAACTTTTAGTGGGTCATGAAATCCACTAAATCCACTTCATCCACCTAGATTGGAAATTGGCAAACCACATTTCTTTCTACCTAGAGCAAAAGGCAAATCTGGCATGATTCTGTTTCTGTAAAGTCCTATTAGCACACAGGCACTACCATTTATTTAAATACTGTCTATTACTGCTGCATTGCTGCAATAGCAGCTGAGTTGAAAAGTGAGAGACCTTATGGGTCACAATGCCTGAAATATTTACTATTTAACCTTTTACAGAAAAAGTTTACTGACCCTAGAATTGAGAGTTGACCCGAAGGAAAAAGCAGATAATGTACGTACTTTGTAGTTTCTCTTGGTTTCCTTTATCTTGGAAATCTTGCCCCACATATTCTGCACTGCCTTAGCAGCACACCACAATTTTAAAGCAGGGTGCCTTCCCCCACACATTATTTATCCCATCCTTCTCAATAGGAGAACCACCCAAAACACCGTCCAAATGCCACTCCAAATGGAAATCTGGGTTTTAGACTCTAAGAGGAGAAACAGCAGAGTGGATTTATTAGGTAGACATTTGATGTCATTTTATTTACATTGATGTCTAAAGCATGATACTAAACATCTGTTGGGTAATATAAAGAAGATAAACTCCTTCTTTTGATGACATCTCTTTGTAAGTTATGAAATAATAATGTATTATTTATTCTTTAATCTTCCTAGAGTAAGTAAAATGTGGTGATCATACTGATTTGGCCAAATAAGTCCATATCTGGACTTAGGCCTGGACTTTGTGAAGTCCATGGAGTCCTTTCTATGTGTCTGTTTATATGAATTTTAGAATTTTCATTTATTCACTATATTTGATTAATATCAATAGTTTTATAAATATGACTTTTATTAAATATGCTAGCAGTAACCAGGCTCTGCCACTTTCTAGCACTATGTTTAAATTTTCTAAGCCTGACCTTGTTTGTTCTTTTTAAAGTGAGTTTGATAATACTTTGCAGAATTAACTTCAGAATTAAATGAGATGACATACACAGCACGCCTACCAGAATGCCAATCTCCATTCTCTTATTTTGTTCAAAATAAGATGCAGGACAATGGGCCACTACCTGGCTGCAAGTTAGAATTACTGGGAGATAATGCTTCCTGCAGTAATTCTAAATGCCTAAAACAGACCCACAGCAATTAATTCTGAATCTTCCAGTGTTAAGCTAGTGTATCCTCAAATGAATCCTCTGCTCATTCATTGTTAAAGACAGCTGAAAAAGTAAAGGAAATTCAAGTTAGATCTGGGCTCGGATTTTACTACCAGTGTTTGTGTGTGATCTTAATCCAATTTTAATTTATCACTCATTTTTCCAATTTAGAAAGCACATATAACATAATTTGCAAAATTGCTAAGAAATTAACAAATAAAATGTCAATTTTCAGACACATAATAGTTTCTCAATAAATTGAAGCTTTTTAAAAAAATCCTTTATTTCCTGACTTAAACTTAAGTTTCCATTGCTCTATATTTCTACCTTGATTATTCTCATGAGCTCCAAATTTCCGGTGAATTTTGCAAGCCTTGTTTATCATCATTCTTCTCTTCAGTCAAGTGCTCTGGAGGATTTTCTTAATCAGCAAAGCTAAAGCAGCCATTTGTATACAATGATTCTCCTTTTACTTAGTCTTTATTTATATTTGTCATATCACTTAAATTTCTATGAATTATCTTGTGTATTCTTATTTATTTATATTTGTCATGTCACTTAACCTTCTATGAAATTATCTTGTGTATTCTTATTTCTATTTCTCACTATGCAATATGAGTCTTAACATACAGCTTTGCATTTAAACCTAGTGCCTATAACAGATTATGGCATAGAAGGCATTCAATAATTATGTGTAGATTGACTGCATTAAATTCTGATTTAAAACTATGACTAAAGAGCATAAAAGGATAGAAAGAATGTGAAGTTTTCTAACTCCATATGAAATTCTCTAACAGCTCAATTATGTCTTCTTGGGAATCTGAAAATGTGTCTTATGTTTCTTATAAAAAGATCTTCTACTTGAGAAAAGAGATTATCCTCCCCTTGAGAGATTAGGCATTTTGATTCATTTAGCATCTAGAAATAAATAAGTTAATAAACAACTTTGCCCTCTTAGCTAAAAAAATGACTGGCAATAGCAACAGTTTCAAGAAATATCTCGACACTGTTAGAGCTATGTTTGTGCAGGGATCAATCTACGAAAGCAATCAACCATAATAGATATGAGTTTATGCTTTGGAGTTAAGGACAATTCCAGCTTGGGCTCTGCAGCAGAGTCACTTTATGTCCAACTCACATCCCTGGGAACTTGCTGTCTGCTTCTGTTTGCATCCAACCATCGAGGTCTGCATGTGTATACCTGATGGCTCTTTTTGTCGCTCTTCTTCATATATAGAAAGTAATTACCCACATGTGATTGGCCCAGGAATTAAAATTCACAAAAGATTGCCTCAACTATTGACTTGGTCATTGCTCTAAAATTAATTCAACATCCTTGTCCCCCAGCTGTGATAATTCCTAGGTGTGGCATTCACAGTTCTCAGATTTTCCCCATGATATTAAACTTCAGTGGCCCACAACATTAGTCATCTTATGGTGAAGACTCTACTAACTGAATATGCTTTTCTCTGTCACTTTCTTACTCTACTACTAAGATTACCTGCATTTCTTAAGTAAATTGCTTGCACTGACACTTTAGTTTTAGGCCCTTCCACTTACAAACTGTAATTTTGGGTAAAGAAATTAGCTCACGTTGCCCTGATTTTCTCATCTATAAAACGTAGGTACAAATTCATCCATATTATCATTTCGCTGTGAGGTTGAAATGAGTTAAGATGTAGAGAGAACCTGGCATATATTAAGTACTCAATAAATGTTATTAGTGTTTTTATTGTTTGACTTGACTTTGACTAGTGCCAAGTGCTCTTTACAGGTTCTCTATGAAATTTTTACAACCACCATAGACTGATACTTAAAGAGGTAAAGTAACTTGCCTGAAGTCGCAGAAAAGATTTGAAAATGAGAACTGAGCCCATGTGACTTCAGAGTGAGTACAAATTCCTACACAATTTTAGTGTTATTTTAAATTTTATCTCTGAGTTTGGTAATGTGTCTGGTTGATTATAGATATCTGATGATGAGACAGGTAATGAAAGTACCTATCTCATTAAGATAAAATTTATAAAAATTAGTGTTTAAACTTTAATATGCATACAATTCACTTGGGGGGACTTTCAAAAATCAAATTTCTAGTTCCTTTGATTTTATTTGTTTATTTAAAAAACAGTGTCATGTTCTGTTGTTGTAGGATAGAGTGTAATCATACCTCACTGCAGCCTCGAATTCCCATGCTCAAATGGTATTTCTGTGTCAGCTTCCTGAGCAGCTAGGAATACAAGCACACACCACTGCTCCCGGCTAGTTTTATTTTTTGGTAGAGGTGGGGTCTCACTATACCACCCAGCCTGGTGTGGAGCTCCTGACCTCAAGCGATCCTCCCATCTCAAACTCTCAAAGCCTGAGGATTACAGGTGTGAGCCACTGGGTCCGGCCCCTTTCATTTTAAAACAAAATTTTACACTTAGCAGCTCCAATTCAACTGGTATGAGATGATATTCACATTTTTACAAGCACTTTGATTCTTAATCTAGTGGTACACAAAACACTTTAGGAAATGTGCTGATAATAAAAACATAGATCTTTTGAGACCCTGATACTGGGGCCACCTTAAAGATCTAAAAAACCATAAAAAAACTGGCTCTTGGAACACATTTTATATAATGAGGCCACATTAGAATGAGACATTAAGACAGGTTTTAAGTTGTTTTTCTCTTTCTTTCTTTCTTTCTTTCTTTCTTTCTTTCTTTCTTTCTTTCTTTCTTTCTTTCTTTTTTTTTCCACTGGGATCATTTGGATCCTTTGCAAAGAAAGGTTGGTTTTACTCACATTGGATGAGTATGTCCTATAGTTTCCTTCCTCATAAAAATTACCAAAAAAAGCACTTTTTAAGGACCTTGCTTACAGTTACCACCTAGGATCAGTGGAAAGTCCAGTCACTACACTTCAAGAATAGGAAGAAATAGCATTGACAGGATGAGATGGTTGGACTGTATTCTGTGTACAATTCCAAAACTGTAGTCATAACTTTTAGACTTCTCAGAATGCATGCCTGTTGGTTCTGTTCCAGGGTTTTCTAGCAAAAGAATGCTTATTAGAAGATGTTTTAACTCTCAGATTCTTTGATTGTCCTTCCTAGCTGGGAAGTATCTCTGAATTCTCTGGTAGAATCAACCAGTTGCTTCCTTTCACTGGTAAATAAATGAGATCCTGCAAGAATACTGTTTCCCTTCTACATCCATAGGGAATTTGTTTCTCTTAAATGAAAACAGCAAATGACTACATGATTTAAACTGTAACTTTGTACCAAGCCATCATTTCAAAATCCTCAAGACAAAAAAATATGTGTAATGCAAGAAAACATGAAAAGCAATTAATGTAGTGAGACTATTTTGTATTTTTCTACCGAATCAACAAATAAATTTTAAGCCATTCCTGTTCCTTCTTTTCCGCTTTCTCTTGTAGTTGGCAGCTAAAATGTTTAAGTCAAACAATAACTGGATTATGTATGTCTGCCAATTACTTTCTTTTTTTCTTTTTTTTTTCTTTTTTTGCTAACAAACACAATTTTTAGATTCTTGGCTGAGTCAGTAAGTTCCTACACTGAATGGAAAAATTAACCCATGCAGATTAAACTGAAAAACAAAAACACAGTTGGGTAGCTCTAGGAGATTTCTAAATTATTTTGTACTTTCATATAAGGAAGTGAGACTTATCACTGAAAAATACTGAACATTACAAGTGTGTGTCTTAGTCTTTTTGGGCTGCTATGTCAAAATACTGTGCACTGGGTGGCTTATAAACCCAGTTTTATTTCTCACAGTTAGGAGGTTGGAAAGTCTAAGATCAAGGTACTGTCAAATTCAGAGTCTGATGAGAGCCCACTCTCTGATTTATAAGTGGTACCTTCTAGTTGTGCCCTTAATAGTGAAAGGGACTAACTTGCTTTCTTTCATAAAGGCACCAATCGCTTTGTGAGGATTCTGCTTTTGGGAACCAATCATCTGCCAAAGGCTCCATCCCCTAATACCATCACCTGTGGAGTTAGAATTTTAACATATGAATTTGTGGAGTACAGACATTTCCATCATAGAACTATATAGTCAATATACATTGCATTTATTATTCATCAATTCATTAATAATCATGTTTTTGCATATCTTCCTATTTGCATTTGCTGATAATCTGTATTTTGACAAAAAATTATTTGCAGAACAGAGTACAGTAACCTGAACTTTTTCCTCTTCTTTCTTGTGTACACAGTAAATTTACAAAACAAATAAGTTAATGAATAATATTTAGGCCATCTGATACTTTCAGAATCACATTAAGCTCAAGTTTTACTCTAATGATGGCATAAGGAACAAGGAACTGTGAGATAATTTTATAATTAGGCTCATTTTGCTTTGTCAGCAACTAAACTTTTAAGACAGAACAAGAAAGAATTATCTTAAACAGAATTATTTTCTATAGAAAAAATGCCATAAGCAATCTTACTATTATTTTTATGACCAACACAGATTTTTATGTGTGCTTATAATTTGATTACATTAACTAAACTCTCTGTATTAAAAGATAAGAAATTCTTATAGACAAAAGAGCATTGACCTACTTTTTGGAACAATAGCTTCTCAAATGTTGTCCCAGTAGATTTCATGAAGTTTACTCAGAACTGGATAATGATAAAAATGGAGGATGAAAAGAGCTTAAAGGTAGTACTATTGGGATTTGAGATAAAAGAACTAATTTAAACTGACAAAGTAGAGAGCATTTTACCATGGGCATGATGATGACAACTAGATCTGATTATTTTGTGTGTGTTGCAATTCCAAATTGCTATTCATTAATATTGGGTTGAAGAGAGACATGGATTGAGAGTAAATGCTATGAGAAAGATACATATCAAATATTTACAGTGTTTACAATAGGAAAGGCATCGTGCCTAACACTAGGGGGAATACAAAGATGAATAGTCTCTGATAGCTAATTCAAAGAGCTCTTTACAATCAGAATTTGTTATTGTAACCTTAAACTGTCATTAGGAGCATAAGGAGGGATAGGTGCACACATATTTTTACTGGTATCCTATAACTGGGGTATTAACTGTGTGCTCCTCAATAAGTTATTGTCTTCACTTAGTCTGAAAGCAATGTGCAAATCTTTGTAAATAACAATATAGATAGCTACACCAATTGACAAGTATTAATGTGGAAACAAATATTTTTAACCATTTCTAGAAGAAAGAACACCAAATTTTCTCATGTTTTCTAGCCATATATAATTTGAAGAAATATAGATAAGAGACTCTGATGTTTCATATATATATATATATATAGACAAGAACACTGAAGTTTTTGAAGACTTAGCTGCAGTGACATAGATTTCCCCAGCAGTTTAATGATAACCAAAGCAATGAAATACACAGGTTTTGATGTGTCAGGCTCTTGGTACTGGTGACGTATGGATAAAAGTGACATCATTTTCATCTTAGAGGAAAATATCTAGGTTTGTGTTAGAGGAAAAACAAGGTCTCCTTCTGCAAATATTTTCTCCTCTCTTTTTCTTCTGTTCTTACTAATCCTCATCCCTCTGTTCTTCCTTATTCACGTATTTATCAGAATCTCTTTTAGTATCACAGTTTACATGAAATATACCTAGTTGTTCATCTGCAATACTCTTCTACTATTTTGAATCCTGTTCTAAATTCAGAGATAATAAGAATTGCAGGATAGTAACCTGATCCTTTATATAAGAATTGAGTTTTACAGACAAAGAAACACTAACAGGTAAATGAAAAATTGCTGCTATGATATTTGCTGCAATGAGAACATCCTGTCCCTGATCCAAAGATAAAACAACTTAAAGGGTAGGTGTTAGGAATTTAGAGACATTAATAATGATAATACTAAGTAAAAGCAATCACCATGGACTTTCATAAAGCGGAAATCTCTAACCTTAAGTTGAGAATCTAACCTTAAGGTGAGGGCTGAAAAGAAAGTAAGAACCTATGGAAAGGAAGAACCAATGCTTTAATGCCTGCTTTGGATTGAGAGCTCAACATATCCTGTAAATAAAACCAGGATCTGTACATTAAGCTGGCGAGTGTTGGTTTCTGAAACTGTGGATTATCCACAGTTTCAGAAACCAACACTCGCCAGCTTAATGTACAGATCCTACAGTTTCAGAAACCAACACTCGCCAGCTTAATGTACAGATCCTGGTTTTATTTACAGGATATGTTCCTGTTGCAGGGTTACTTCTGGAAAGATTTTAGAGTTTACTCATTAGTGAAAGAAGTAGGATTGAGGGTAGATGCAGGACATCTGCCTGACAAGAAACTGCGTTTTTCACCTTATAAGCAGTATTACAACTGTGTGCAGTTGGAGAGACCCAACGCAGTGAAGTCATACATATGAAGCGAAGAGCTTATACAACCCTGGTTGTATGTTTGAGAAAAATCATACAGAGCTGGTATGTTTGGGAAAAAAAATCAAAATGAGTTCACAAAATATTTTAAGAGGCAAGAAGAAGCCCAGTGCCATGCTTGAGTCAAGGTTGATATGATTAGCAACAGGTTCAACAAATGGACAAATTTATGCTTGATTGAATTAGATTAGTAGTGCATCCTGAAGAAAAATATGTAAAAGCATTTTTTAAATATCCATAGTTTAAGCAGGGCAGAAAGATAATATAGATGAATAAGTATAGACATAAAGAAAACTTGGCCATTTATAAAAATAAAACCATAATCATTGGAAAAAATTATAGGAACTCCTAAAACTGCCCATGGTTGAAGTCAGAATTGGCAAAGTAGACAACACAATTGAAGAAATGTTTCAAAATGCATCAGGTGAGCTAAATAAATCGAAAGAATAAACTAGTTGCAAAATGTAAGCGATCAGGAGCATACAAAACAAAGGAGCAGCATGGGAAACCACAAAACAGTGAACAGTGAATCACTGAACAGGTTAAGTGACAGAAAATGATTTGGATTTAAAGAAGTACATAAATCCCCATATCTGAAAACTGGATGTATACTGAGAAAGATGCATTTTAAAACTTGGACACACTGAGTCCAGGAAACAGAGAGGGCAAAGAGGGAAGACGTTAGAGTGAAGAGTGAGAACAGCCACAAGAGAATGGCAATGAGATTAACTTAGTTTTCTCATGTGAGCAAAATACACAGAAGTAATGTCTTTAATATACTAAGCCAAAAAAGTCAAACCAAGAATTCCATGATAAGCTATATTTTTCTTAATAAGTAAGACTGAAAAAAAAAATTTTAGTTTTAAATTGTTAAAAACATTTGCTGCTCATAGACCCAATATTATTAAAGTACATAAACCAATAAAAACAATAGATGGACTAATACTGGGAAAGAAAGGCTGGCGAAAAAATCAAGAATAAGCATAGAAATTATTCCAACAGCTATATAAATCTAGGTAATAATTTTAAGATTATAATAAAATGTTTTTAAAAAATATTATGTAAATAAAATACTAACGCTTGAAACAGAAGTTGAGGAATTGTGATTTGGCAGGAAGTTAAAATTGTTAGGAAATCTTAAGTTAATACATACGTTAATAACAAAATAACAATCATTCAAAAAGAAAAATTAGAATACATACCTTTTCAATAGGTTGTGAAACAATAGAAAAAAACACTAGATAAATCTTCAAAATCTGAAAAGAAGAACAAAAGTAAACACAGAATGAAAAAGATAAGAAATCTATATTCATCAGATATCAAATTAATAGAAATAAACTACTATATACTGCAATTTAAAATCAGAGATGCTCAGCTTGAGTTTGTAGGTAGATGTTCAGGTAGATGTTCCTTATAATTAATTACTAGGTTAGCCAATGTATTAAATTGGTTAAAAGTGAAAGTTGGCACTGAAACCTAGCTGTTGGAATACTGTTGGACTGGTGAGCTATATGAGAAGACAGGAATTGTCAAACTTTGCCTTGGGACTCCTAGTAAACTTTCTTGGGCCTAGTTTCTATTTTACTTTGAAGTCAGTGTTTGTCAGGTTGTTGTTCATATGGCTACTTTCTAACCTCTGGTAGAAAAAAAAACAAGACACTACAAATGACTGTTCACTATGATGGCCTCTCTTTTAGTTGGGAGATGTCTATGTTAAATCTGTAGTTTCCTTTTGAAATTATGTTACTCCGTACATAAATTATAAATTTGTGCCATTTTTTGTTTTATTTTATTATTATTCTTTAAAATGGAGTCTTACTCTGCCACTCGGGCTGGTGTGCAGTGGCGCGATCTCAGCTCACTGCAACCTCTACCTCCCTGGTTCAAGTGGTTTTACTGCATAGATAAATAGATAGATAAATATGAATGATAATACTATGTTTATTTTCTCCAGTGATGATGTCCTTAAAGAAAAAGGATACCATGCAGCAGTTAAAAGAAAACACTTGAAACTGTGGATGCATAGACAGATTAGAAATCATGTCAGGTGAAAAAATAATATTGCAGAATGATACAAAGACAATGAAGCCATTTATGTAATTTTTAAAACATAAAAATATATTGTACATAATTGCACATGTAGTGTGGAAAAGAAGAAAAATATAGACAAGAACAATATACTCATGAGAAAATTGCTTATGGGATAGAATAAAGGCATAGATTTGTGCTTGCCATCAAAAGAGATGCTGATGTTATGAATAATGTTATATTTATTTTGTTTAGAAACATTGAGGGGTCCAGGCACAGTGGCTCATACCTGTAATTTCATCACTTTTGGAGGCTTAGGTGGGTGGTTCACATGAGGTCAGGAGTTTGAGACCAGCCTTGCCAACATGGTGAAAACCAGTATCTACTAAAAATACAAAATTAGCCAGGCATGGTGGTAGGCACCTGTAGTCTCAGCTACTCAGGAGGCTGAGGCAGGAGAATCACTTGAACCCAGGAGGCAGAGGTGGCATGAGCCAAGATCTTGCCACTGCACTCCAGCCTGGGCCACAGAGCAAGACTCTGTCTCAAAAATATATGTTCTTGTTTTATCAGAGATGAGAATTGCGACTCCTGCTTTTTTTTGCTCTCCATTTGCAAACACCACATATTCTCACTCATAGGTGGGTGTTGAACAATGAGGACACATAGACAAAGGGAGGGGAGCATCTCACACTGGGGTCTGTCGGGGGGAAAAAGGGGAGGGATAGCAGGGGGTGGGGAATTGGGGAGGGATAGCATGGGGAGAAATAACAGATACAGATGATGGGGAGGAAGGCAGCAAGTCACACTGCCATGTGTGTACCTATGTAACAATCCTGCATGTTCTTCACATGTACCCCCAACCTAAAATGCAATAAAAAGTATATAAAAAATATATATATATATATGTGTGTATATGGAAGAGCTTTTTCACTGGTTGGGATGGCTCAGTGTGCTTGTGTTTAAATGTTTCTCTACCCGAAACACATAACACTAACAGACAAAGAGGAAACCAAAAGGTTTTAATGAGGATTGCAGACAAGACGTATCTGCAGGCCATAGAAATGTAAACCAGAATGGTGAGCAGATTAAGGAGACAGACTTGCTAGGCTTTTGATCCAAAGTAGTATAATAAATGTGTTTAAAATATTTCTCTTAAGATGGGATCCAAATTTATTGTGGAAAGCCAGGGACCAGGAATATGGTTCTTCAATTTACAAAAAGATGATGAAAAAAAAATACTGGAGCTAAATTCCTCTTGGAGCTATATATTTGGGCCTAGAGAAGAAAAACAGACAGAACCTTAAGACCAAGAATAGAGGTAAGATATTCCTTAATACTGTTAATGCAAAAAAAAAAAAAAAAAAAAAAGGCAGATTACTTGGGATGTACTTAAATTCAAAGAAAGCTATGCTGAGTACTTGATGTGATATCAGGAATTGCAAGCCATTGGAACCATGGTGTGTCGCAGAAGGAGATGTCAGGAAGCACTTGTTAGAAGATTAGAGGAGCATTAAGATTGGAGGAGAGGGCACAGAAATGGGAGACTGTTTTGGAGTCAATGCTGTCAGCAAACAGGTGGAGATGCAGGAATCACTCCAGGTAGCTGGGAGAGAGGGATGCTTGATCACTTACCTGGTTGCATGTGTATTTGTTTTCATGGTTCTTGATTACAGAATATTCTTGTTATTGTCATGTTCCATCGTGATCACAGATAAACCATGGCCAATGTTGGTCTTCTGTGAACATTTTTAATTTCAGCAAGACAACTTGACAGCCTCACTAATGGGAACTAGAATAGATACAGTATGTCAGCTTTCAGGACCGAACTTTCTTTTATTTATTTATTTATTTTTCTCATCATCACCATGCTGATATGCCTAGATCTGTTTCTAGATGCGGGCTACATAAGATTTAGTGAAGGTAATCGTTACATCATAAATTTAAGGAGATGCACAAAGGAAGGTGCAGATGAGAAAAATAAAAATAAATATGAATGCCTTTCTTAATCAAAATGTGTAGGCAAACCCAAATTTCCAAATCTGCAAAGAAGTGTAATAATAAGGAAGACAAATTAATAATAACTTATAAAATGTACTTAAATTATTTTACTGAAAGATTTTGAGTGGATGCTTGAGGTAGGTATAGGCTATTTAATGAAAAAATGAAGTCATACTTTTCTTAAAAAATTACAAAATTGTAACAATTATCAATTCTGGCATGAGGTTACAAGTGATTTATTTTAGTACTTTTATACCCTCTTGCTTTTCTGTATTTTTTAAATTTCTCAAAAACAAGTTCCTAAAAATGATGAGGGAGGGGCAAAGGGAAGTGCTGGATAGAGAAGGGCCAAGTCCACCTTCCATCCTGTGCTCACAAACCTAAATGAGGAGAGGCATTTCTGTTTTCATGCCCAAAAAGTTGTTTTTTGGCATGCCACACACACCTATTCTGTGCCCCTAAAAACCCAAGACCCTAACGGGCACAGAAGCAAACAGTTGAACATTGAGAGGAGCAGAAGAGCACACTGACAGACACCAGTAGGCAAAAGCAGACCATCCACAGCAGTAGGATGTGGAATTAAACAGGGGCAGTCGGAGGAGAGTGTGGCTGCTGAGCAGCCCAACTGGGCAGCCCAACTCTAGGGGAGGACCACCATCCCATTCCATCCCCATCTGGCTCCCCATCCATCTCACTGGGGGCTACTTCCACCACTCAATACAACTTTGCACTCATTCTCCAAGCCCACGTGTGATCAGATTTTTCTGGTATACTAGGACAAGAACCTGGAATATAGAAAGCCCCTTGTCTTGTGTATAAGGCAGAGGGTGTAATTGAGCTGCTGAACACAAGCTGCCTGCAGCCTGCTGCCTGCTGCCTGCTGCCTTCAGAAGGCAAAGCCCAAAGAGTGCACTGTATCTAACACATGCCCACTGGGGCTTCAGAAGCTGTAAACCCTCAACCATAAGGCCGTGGGGTCAGAGCCCAAAAAGTACTCCCCATGACCTGCTGGTCTGCATGCTCCCCTGAGGGGTTTGAGTAGCAGGGTGCTGAATCAAGCTACACCCCTGTCACAAGCCCTGCTATAGGTATAAGAGAACATCTCTGGTTTCAAAAATATGATGGGTAATTGAGCACCCAGCGTGTATTTAGCATCTAGAACCACAGTGTCATTCTTGTTATTCTGATTTATAAAGAGAGAAGATACGATCTTACCCTCAAGAGTCTTACAGCAGAGTTGAGGAGACACAGCTAACAAAATATACAGTGACAGAAAAATAAATATAGCACAAAATTTTGTTGAATAATACAGACCTTATACATTTATTAAAGATAAAAAGAATTAAGAAAGTTTCATCACTTTAAGTCACAAAAAGGTATTTTATGAGTAGGTAGAAATTGAGATAACAGAATCAATGATAAAAAAATCTCAAATGTGCTTCGATTATTTCTGAATGCATAGTTTGGTTTCTAATACATGTCTTGGCTTTCCAAAATTTTTCCATTTACATATTTTATGATTTCTTTTCTCTCTTGAGTGGTGATCAATTAATTATAATAAATAGAAAGTAAGCATATAGTAACAAAACTAAGCATCATTTGACATTTGCGTTAGCAAATACATTTTTAAAAACTAATTTCCTTGTTACAACCATTTACTATGTACTATGTAATATGGTTTGGCTGTTTCTCACCCAAATCTCATCTTGAATTGTAATCCCCATAATCCCTATGTGCCATGGGTGGGACCATGAGGGAAGTAATGAATCATGGGAGCAGTTTCCTCTATGCTATTCTTGTGTTAGTGAGTTCTCACAAGATCTGATAGTTTTATAAGCATCCGGAGTTTCCCCTTCTGGCATACATTCTCTCTCCTGCCATGCTGTGAAGTAGTCCCTTCTGCCATGATTGTAAATTTCCTGAGGCCTCCCCAGCCATGTGAAACTGTCAGTCAATTAAACCTCTTTACTTTATAAATTACTCAGTCTTGGGTATTTCCTTGTAGCGATGTGAGAATAGACAAATACACCATGTTCGCATAAAACAGTGTGAAGGAGGAAAAATAGTGTGTATGTGTGTGCATGTGCATGCGTGCATGTGTGTGTGTGTGTGTGTGTTGACAAAGAATGCCTTAGGATTATGAGCAGCTGGACTAATCTTTACAGTGGTTTCTTTCTGAATATACTCTTCTTATTTCCCTCCCTCCCTTCCTTCCTTCCTTTCTTTTTCTTTCTTCTTTTGAAAAGAATAGGCCAGGTGCATTGGCTCATGCCTGTAATCCCAGAATTTTGGGAGACTGAGGTGGGGAAATCACTTGAGGTCAGGAGTTCGAGACCAGCCTGGCCAACATGGCAAAATCCGATCTCTACAAAAAAATACAAAAATAAGGTGACCGTGACAGCATGTGTCTGTAGTCCCAAATACTCAGGAGGCTGAGGCAGGAGAATCGCTTGAACCAGGGAGGCAGAGATTGCAGTGAGCCGAGATCTCACCACTGTACTCCAGCCTGGGTGGAAAAAAAAAAAAAAAAAAAAAAAAGAACGTTTACTTTAGAAAATGTGCAATTGTCTGAAGTTGAGGCAGCAATTAAGAGCCTTCCACCCAAAAAAAGCCCAGGTCCAGATGGGTTCACAGCTGAATTCTACCAGACATACAAAGAGGAGCTGGTACCATTCCTTCTGAAACTATTCCAAACAATCCAGAAAGAGGGAATCCTTCCCAAATCATTTTATGAGACCAACATCATCCTGATACCAAAACCCGG
>PVKV010016820.1:0-49589 GCA_004027835.1 Alouatta palliata | reverse complement strand
CAAAAAAAAAAAAAAAAAACACAACAAACTGAGGCCAGACGCAGAGGGTCATGCCTGTAATCCCAACACTTTGGGAGGCCGAGGCATGCAGATCACGAGGTTAGGAGTTTGAGACCAGCTTAACCAACATGGTGAAACCCTGTCTCTACTAAAAATACAAAAATTAGCTGGGTGTGGTGGTGTATGCCACTCCGTCTCAAAAACTGTTCATCAAAAGTCATAATTTCTTTTTGAGACAGGGTGTCTCACTCTGTCGACCAGGCTGGAGTGCAATGGCGCAATGTCAGCTCACTGCAGCCTTGACCGCCTCGGATCAGGTGATCCTCCCATCTCAGCCTCACAGAGAGCTGGGATTAGAGGTGTGTGCCGCCACGTTCAGCTAATCTTTTTTTTTAATTATTTTTATTTATTTATTTTTAAGACGGGGTTTCACCATGTTGGTCAGGCTGGTCTTGAACTCCCGATCTCAGGTGATCCGCCCGCCTTGGCCTACAAAGTGCTTGGCTTACAGGCGTGAGCCACCACGCCCGGCCTAATCTTTTGTATTTTTAGTAGAGATGGGGTTTCACCATATTGGCCAGGCTGGTCTAGAACTCCTGACCTCAGATGATCCACCTGCCTCGGCCTCCCAAAGTGCTAGGGGATTACAGATGTGAGCCACCACACCTGCCCCCCCACGCTTTTTTTTGAGACAGAGTCCCACTCTGTCGCCCAGGCTGGAGTGCAGTGGTAGTTTTGGCTCACTGCAACATCTGACTCCTGGGTTCAATTGATTCTCCTGCCTCAGCCTCCCTAGTAGCTGGGATTACAGGTGCTCACCACCACATCCAGCTAATTTTTTTTGTATTTTTAGTAGAGATGGGGTTTCGCCACGTTGGTCAGGCTGCTCTTAAACTCTTGACCTCAGCTGATCTGCCCACCTTGGCCTCCCAAAGTGCTGGGATTACAGGTACAGGTGTGAGTCACTGCACCCCTGGCCTTTTTTTTTTTTTTTTGAGACCAAGTCTCGTTCTGTTGCCCAGGCTGGAGTGCAGTGGCGCCTCCCAGGTTCAAGTGATCCTCCAACTTCAGCCTCTTGAGTAGCTGGGACTAAAGGCATGCGCCACCATAGTCGGCTAATTTTTGTATTTTTAGTAGAGATGGGGTTTCACCATGTTGGCCAGGCTGGTCTAGAACTCCTAACCTCAAGTGATGTGCCCGCCTCGGCCTCCCAAAGTGCTTGGATTACAGGCGTGAGCCACCACGCCCAGCCGAAGTACCTATCTTGAATATGCAAAGAAGTACCACATATTAATAAGCAAAAGATAACCTAGTTAAACAAAAAGTAAAAGATTTGAATATGCCTTTCACAGAAAGGCCAATAAGCAAATGAAGAGATGGCGAACATTATTAGTCATTAGGGAAATACAACTTAAAACTACAATGAGATACCACGTTAGACTACGATGATTATGACGAAAACGTGCCGCCAATCCCAAGTGTGGAACATGCCCAGCCACATCAACTAAAGCTGAACGTATGCACTGCTTGTGACCCAGCAGCTCTGCTCCCAGGGACACGTGCCTGTGCTGCTTTCACGTTTCTGAGAATCCCTGTTGCTATGTGGCCCTGAGTTAGGGTTCTCCACAGGAGCCATTTGCCTGGGATCTGGAAGGCGGGAGGAAAGCAGGGGCATTTGTACACTGCGAGGCTGGTGTGGGGCCACTGCAACACTTCCAGCTCCCATTGAGTCTCCCTGCTTAATGTTCCAGCATCCGTACAGATGTATCAACACCTCAGAGAAATGAGTGCATACGAACAGCAAGACGTATTCAGAAATGTTCATAACAGCTGTATGCCAGCCCCAAAGTCAAAACCCCAAACGTCCAAGAGTAGAAGGAGTCAAATGTGGTCCATTCATGCAATGGAACCCTACCTGGGAGGGACAAGCAATCGCCTAGCGCGACTCATGGCTACGTCTCAGAACAGCAAGCAGCGCAGACAGGAGGCAGACCCGAGTCCGCACCACGTGTTCATCCATTCTTGTACAGAAACAGCCAAGATGGGGCAACTGATAAAGGAAGTGGAATGGGCTCACGGTTCCGCAGGTTATACAGGAAGCATGGCTGCATCTGCTTCTAGGGGAGCCCCAGGAAGCTTCCAATCATGGCAGGAGGCGAAGGGGGAACAGTCACATCAAAGCAGGAGCGAGACCCAGACACGGGAGGCGCCAGGCACCGCACACCGTGGAACAACCGCCATAAGAACAGCACCCAGGGAGGTGTGGAAGCATCATGAGAAATCTGCCCCCATGACCCTGTCACTTCCCACCAGGCCCCACCTCCAGCACCGGGGATTACATGAGATTGAGTCAGGGCCACACATCCAAACGAAATCACGACACACTCTCATCAACAGGAAATTCCAGAACGCGCAAAACTGGTCTATGTGCTTAAAGCTAGGAGAAGGGCAGGGCGTGGTGGCTGACGCCTCTAATCCCAGCACTTCGGGATGACGAGGCAGGTGGATCACCTGAGGTCGGGAGTTTGAGACCAACCTGGCCAACATGGCAAAACCCCGTCTCTCCTAAAAATACAAAAATTAGCTGGACGTGGTGGTGGGCGCCTGTAGTCCCAACTACTGGGGAGGCTGAGGCAGGGGGATCCCTTGGTGCACCCCAGCCTGGACGAAAGTAAAAGACTATGTCTAAAAAACAAAAGCTGGCACAATGGCTCACGCCTGTAATACCACCATTTTGGGAGGCCGAGGCAGGCAGATCATCACCTGAGGTCAGTTCAAGACCAGCCTGGCCAACATGGAGAAACCCCGTCTCTACTAAAAGTACACAATTAGCCGGGCGTGGTGGCGCCCGCCTGCAGTCCCAGCTACTCGGGAGGCTGAGGCAGGAGAATTGCTTGAACCTGGGAGGCGGAGGTTGCGGTGAGCCGAGATGGTGCCATTGCACTCCAGCCTGGGCAACAAGAGCGAAACTCTATCTCAAAAAATAAAATAAAATAAATAAATAATAAGCCAGGAGAATGGTTGTGTCTTTTGAGAAACCTTTCTGGGGTTTCTCACCTTTCTGGGAATGCTCTTGGGTGGTTTTCAACACGTCCACACGTTCTCTGGTGCTCCTCCTCAGGGGCTTGCGTCTAGGGAGCAGGCTGCCACAGAAGTGGCCGCACCTGACCCCGAGGCCAGGCCCTCAGATCACGTGGTCTCTGATGGGCTTTCTGGCCTGAGATGCTCCCTGGAGAACCCAGCCTCACAGGCACAGGGAGGAAGCACATGGAGGTGTCCTCACCCCGTCAGCGTCCTTCACTGGACACAAAGGAACCGCTGGCTGGTTCCCGCTCGCAGCCGTCGGGCCACCCCCGCTAACCAAAGCTCATGAACAAAACAAACATTGCCATTATTTTCAGCACTTACATCTTGGGGTGGCTTGGAACCTGTCAAGAGATATCAAACTGGAGCAGATTCATATGTTGGTCTAAGTGGTGGCTGCCACGTGGCCGTGTAAATATAGAAGAGTCACTGGGCTGTGTACAAAGACACTTTGTGTACTTTTCTACCTTTCAGAAAAGCCTAACTTCTGAGGCTCTGGCGTGGGTGCTGGAAAGAGTCCCCCACGTGAGGTGGGAAGCTTATGGTGAAAAGGAATCCCAAGTTGGCTTGGCCAGTGAAGTTTACAGTGGCTGTGAGAGAAATCAGAAGGCCACAGCCTTGGAGGAGAGAACATGACGGAGACGCTGCGGCTTCGGAGTTGGCACTATAGAGCCGTAGGAATGAGGAAGATGGCCATCGGGATGAGCGCAGGGAGCTAAGTGGGTGCAGAAGCATGTCTCGGGGGACTCGCCTCTTGTAGGGCTGGGTAGAGAGAGCCCATAGCACACTGAGAAAGAGCGGAGACTTCAGTGGGACACAGCTTATGGGAGACAAGCAGCTGGCCAGGGAGCGGGCACCGGCAAGAGAAAGGCCGAGCGGACGGAATGGATTTGGCAACAGAAAGATCGCTGGTGTCCTGGACAGACACCGACTGGATGGAGTGGCGGGGGCAGAATCAGAGGAGAAGGGACTCACAGGGAATGGGAAAGTGAGGAACAGAGAATTAGGGTTGTGGCTGGAGGGACTGTTGGGTCAAATGACTTTTTATTTTTATTCTTCAAGAACGGAAGCTACCAGGACATGTTTAATGAAAATAGATTCAGAGGCTGGGCGTAGTGGCTCACACCTGTAATCCCAGCGCTTTGGTAGGCCGAGGTGGGCAGATCACCTGAGATCAAATGTTCAGGACCAGCCTGGGCAACATCGCGAAATCCCCTCTCTACTAAAAATACAAAAATTAGCTGGGCGTGTAATCCCAGCTACTCAGGAGGCTGAGGCAGGAGAATTGCTTGAACCCGAGAGGTGGAGGTTGCAATGAGCCGAGACTGTGCCACCGCACTCCAGCCTGGGCAACAGAGTGAGACTCAGGTCTCACAAAAAAAAAAAAAAAAAAGAAAGAAAGAAACAAAAGAAAATAGATCCAGAAGTAAGGAAGAAATTGATCATGTGGAGTGAGTGAGGAAGTCGTCAGAAAAGAGGAGAAACCTGCTATCCCGGCCACAATGGAATAACTGATCCCAGTTGCAAACACCTAAAAAACTGGACAATAGGCCATGCAGGGCTGTGACCAGAGAGAAACAAATATGATAAACCCTACAAGTGCCCTGAGTTTCCACCCGGAGGCACTTTCCAGACCACAGCTCAGGAAGGGGCCTGAGCAGAACTACGTCTCACTGAGTTATTACAGCGAGCAAGTCAATAGCAGAGAAACAAATGGAATCGCAGAAATACGTAATTAATCCAGAAGACGTCAAAAATAGAGGAAAACAGAAACAACAACACATGGGGCAACAGAAAACAAATAACAAGATGACAGACTTAACCCCAACCATTAAATGTAACAGACCGACTGAAAGGCAGAGACTGTCAGACGCGTTAAAAGCGTAAGACTGGGCTGGGTGCCTGTAATCCCACCGCTTTGGGAGACCGAGTGGGGGCAGATCACTTGAGGTCAGGAGTTCGAGACCAGCTTGGCCAAAATGGTGAAACCTCGTCTCTACTAACTGAAAATGCAGAAATTAGCTGGGCGTGGTGGCACACACCTGTGGTCCCAGCTACTATGGAGGCTGAGGCAGGAGAATTGCTTGAACCTGGGAGGCAGAGGTTGCAGAGAGCCGAGGCTGCACCACTGCACTCTAGCCTAGGTGACAGAATAAGACTGTGTCTCAAAATAAAAAGGCCAGGCACAGTGGCTCACACCTGTAATCCCAGCACTTTGGGAGGCCGAGGTGGATGGATCACCGGAGGTCAGGAGTTCGACACCAGCCTGGCCAACATGGTGAAACCCCACCTCTACTAAAAATGCAAAAATTAGCTGGGCATGTTGGTAGGCTCCTGTAATCCCAGCTACTCGGGAGGCTGAGGCAGAAGAATCGCTTGAACCCGGGAGGCGGATGTTGCAGTGAGCCGAGATCACGGCACTTGCGCTCCAGGCTGGGCAACAAGAATGAGCCTCTGTCTAAAAAAAAAGAAAAAAAGGATATTGAAGCCCCGTGCAGCACTATCAACCACCTTGACCTAGTTGACATTTTTTAAAATTCCTTATTTTTTTGACACAGCATCTCGTTCTGTCACCCAGGCTGGAGTGCAGCGATGTGATCACGCCTCACTGCCTCGACCTCTTGTGCTCAGGCGCTCCTCCCGCGTCAGCATCCCAGATAGCTGGGACTATAGGCACATACCACTATGCCTCACCAATTTTTCGTATTGTTTGCCATGTTTCCCAGGCTGATCTCAAACTGCTGGGCTCAAGTGATCCTCCTGCCTCGGCCTCCCCAACTGTTGGGATTACAGGCGTGAGCCACTGCACCCAGTCCTAGTCAACATTTATAGGACATGCTACCCACCTACAGAATATACACTCTTCTCAAATACACATGGAGCACTCACCAGGCTAAACCATATGCTAGGCCATACAGTAAGTCTCAATAAATTTAAAAGAAACAAAATCATACAGAGAAGTTCTCTGACCACAATGGAATTAAATTAGAAATAAAGGGCAAATAGATGAACTGCAATTTTTTGAGATGGAGTCTCTCCCTGTCGCCTAGGGTGGAGTGCAATGGCGCCATCTCGGCTCACTGCAACCTCTACCTCTCGGGTTTAAACGATCCTCCTGCCTCAGCATCCCAAGTAGCTGGGTTTACAGGTGCCCACCACCACACCCAGCTAATTTTGTGTATTTTTAGTAGAGATGGAGTTTCACCATGTTGGCCAGGCTGGTCTCAAACTCCTGACCTCATGTGACCCACCCACCTCGGCCTCCCAAAGTGCTGGGATTACAGGCGTGAGCCTCCACGCCTGGCCATAAACAACGTACTTCATTGTAAGTAAGTCATTGGTTAAAGAAGAAATCACGAGGGAAATTAGACAACATTATGAGAAAATAGAATATATCCAAATGTAGAGAATGAAGCTCAAGCTGTGCTTAAAGGAAAATGTATAGCTTTAATGCCTGTGTTAGAAAAGAAGAAAGGTGCCAGGTGCGGTGGCTCACGCCTATAATCCCAGCACTTTGGGAGGCTGAGACTGGCAGATCACGATGTCAGGACTTCCAGAGCAGCCTGGCCAACGTAGTGAAGCCCTGTCTCTGCTAAAACTATAAAAATTAGCCGGGTATGGTGGCATGTGGAGGCTGAGGCAGGAGAATTGCTTGAACCCAGGAGGTGGAGGTTGCAGCGAGCCGAGATCGCGCCATTGCAACAGAGCGAGACTTTGTCTCAAAAGAAAAAAAAAAGAGAAAGAAATGAAGAAAGGCTTAAAAAATAAATGATTTAAAGTTATGCCTTAGGAAGCTGGAAAAAGACAAGCAGGTTAAACCCAAAATAAAAGGAAATAAACAACAAAAAGTCAACAAAATGGAAAATAAACCGATAATAGAGAAAAATCAACAAAAGCAAAAATTGGTCCTTTGAAATTAACAGTAAAAACTGGTAAGCCTCTAGGCTGATCAAGAAAAAAAAGGGCCGGTGTGGTGGCTCACTCTTGTAATCCCTGCACTTTGGGAGGCTGACGTGGGCGGATCACCTGAGGTCAAGAGTGCGGGACTAGCCTGGCCAACATGATGAAACCTCATCTCTACTAAAATACAAAAAAAAATTACCTGGGCGTGGTGGCAGGTCCTGTTATCCCAGCTACTAGAGAGGCTGAGGCAGGAGGATCACTTAAATCTGGGAGGCGGAGGTTGCCGTGAGCTGAGGTCACATCACTGCACTGCAGCCTGGACAACAAGAGTGAAACTCCATCTCGCAAAAATAGTGAATTTAAACAAAGTCACAGAATATAAGGTCCATACACGAAACTCTACTGCTTATTTATTTATTTACTTATTTATATATAGGCAAGGCCTCCCTCTGTTGCCCAGGCTGGAGTGCACTGGTGGAATCATGGCTCCCTGCAGCCTCAACCTCCTGGGCTCAGTCGATCCTCCCACCTGAGCCTCCTGAGTAGCCTGGAACTACAGGTGGGCAGCACCATGCCTGGCTAATTTTTGTACTTTTTGTAGAGACAGGGTTTTGCCATGTTGCCCAGGCTGGTCTCAAACTCCTGGGCTCAAGTGATCTGCCCACCTCAGCTTCCCAAAGTGCTAGGATTATAGGCGTGAGCCACTATGCCCAGCATCAATTGCATTTCTGTATAATATCATGATGAATCAGAAAATTAAAGGTACAGTTTTATGGTGGTTGTTTTTATGGCCAAAAAAAAGAAAGAAAATCAAAGATACCATTTAGAATAGCATAAAAAGCATGAACTATATCAGGAGAAACCTGCCACAGTAAGCACGGGGTAGCAGAACCATGGATCCGTCACCGGTCCAGGTGTAGCCAGCCCGGAGTAGAAAGAAGACTCTAGTGGAGACTGTACACTCAGGAGCCCTGCCGTGCAAAGCAGTGGGAAAGCTCAAGGCTTTCGGTGCAACAAAGTCCACGAGCAGAGCCCCAGATTGCAACATACGTTTTTATTACTCAAGGACAGCTTGGACCTCACCAATGCCCAGCTTCATGGGGGCACGTCGTGTGACTCACGGCTGAACACACAATCACTGTTAAGCCTGTGCTACAGCCCTGGGCTACTTTTGGACGTGCAAGAGGACACTCGGTGACATGAGACCTAACTTGCTTCTAAAGACATGTGACACATTTTTTTTTCCCTGAAATCTTTCCCTTCCCTCTCTGCCATGCTCCCAACTTTCTGCCTTCTTGGGGCTTCTCACTGTCTGGGTAACTAGGTCTTGGGCCTTTGGGTAGAGGCCCCGAGCCACACAATCAGTGCCTGGGCCTGAGGCTGAGCCTGTGGCCTCTGAAGCCTGACCTGGCCTGAAGCCACTGGCCCGACGTAGGGGTGGGTGCTGCTCGGCTCTCTGGGGAATCTCAGAATTCTCACTTCTGTCTGGGACTGAGCCACAGGTCAGCCATATTTCACTCTTCCCAGGGTTTTTCTTTTTGAAACAGGGTCTTGCTCTCACCCAGGCTGGAGTGCAGTGATGCAATCATGACTTGCTGCAGCCTCTACCTCCCAAGCAGAAATGATCCTCCCACTTTAGCCTCCCCAGTAGCTGGGACCACAGGCATGCGCTACCATGCCAGGCTAATTGTTTAAAAAATTTTTTTGTTGCGACAGGGTCTCATCATGTTGGCCTGGCTGGTCTTGACCTATTGGGCTCAAGCGATCCTCCTGCCTTGGCCTCCCAAAGTGCTAGGATTACAGGCGTGAGCCACCGCACCCGGCCGCACTTTTCCACACTGTAAGCAGTAGGAGGGCCCTAGGCCTCATCAGCTCTGCTGTGCAGGGTGGCCGCTGCCGCAGGCTTTCGGCGAAGTCCAAAGAGATGGGCAAAGGGCTGCTGCCAGAGGCCTGGGCTGCAGATGCCCTGCCTGGCTCTCGGGAGCCGGCTCCCTGCTCCACGCCCTGCGCAGCTGCCCCTCTTCCCCTTGTGGGTCTGTGCAGCCAGCAGCCTCCCAGCATGCACCACCCTCCACTGGATGATGTCAGCCTTCCTTGCCCCCAGATGCTGGTGCAGAAGCAGGGTTCCACTCTGCCTGCCTGTGCCCACTGACCCTAGAACAGCAGGGACCCCGCCCCCACTGCCTGCAGAGTGCTGAGGACTCGCGCACCATGAGAACTTCTGACCATGAGAACTTTGACTTCCGGATGTGGGGAATCTGCCCAGGTGAATAATTCAGCTCTGAAATTCATCACTTTCTTCGGGCCCCTGCCTGTCCTGTTCCAGGCCCAAGCCTATAGAAGGAAGAGGAAAGTCCACTTAGCAAGTGGGGGAGACTCCCCCATGCCAGAAGCCCTGGCTCAAGGGCTGGGCCATGCTCCCTTATCTCCTGGAGCACTCATGGGAATTGAGGTTTTTTTTTTTTTTTGAGACAGGGTCTGGCTCTGCCTCCCAGGCTGGAGTGCAGTGGCTTGATCACAGCTC
Organism: Alouatta palliata; assembly: GCA_004027835.1. Taxonomy (NCBI): domain Eukaryota; kingdom Metazoa; phylum Chordata; class Mammalia; order Primates; family Atelidae; genus Alouatta; species Alouatta palliata. The sequence goes on along the minus strand of PVKV010016820.1, from coordinate 40,078 downwards.
ACAATTGCCTTGATCAAGTGATCCTCCCAGCGTGGCCTCCGAAAGTCTTGGTATTACAGGCATGAGCCACCTCACCCAGCTGAGGGTTCTTAAGCAGCGGCTCTTCAAATAGTACCTGGGATGGAAAATTCCTGCTGGGGCTTCCTATTTCCTGAAAGCAGAGTGGGGCAGGCACCCTTGGGCTAAGGGCGGTGCTATTTTCAGGAGGCAAGGGAGGGGTGGGCCAGGGTGTTGCTAAGGGAGCCATGGGGGGCAGGCTGGGCTTCCAGAGATTGCCAGAGGCAGTGGCCTGCCTGGCTGCCCCACGCCCTCAGCGCAGTAGGGACAGACTCTGCTCTTTGGAGCTGGCACAGATGTGCCTGAGCCCCCCAGAGGCCAGCCCAGGCAGCAGCACCTGGGAAGGAGCTGGACGACAGCAGCTGCAGGCTGTCCAGGGCCCCGTCCTCGTACAGGGCCAGCTTCTGGACCATCTTCTGTCGCGCAGGGTTGATGATAATCTGTGGTGGCTCCGATGACGATGCAGAGCTGCCCAGGGCCAGTCCTGGGTGGAGAGAGCACCCCCTTAGCCTCACACCTCCCCAGCCCCCAGCCTAGTGCCCTGCCTCCCTGGCCTGAGGCCTGAATTCGTCAGAGAAGTCCCAGGGCAGGGCCCAGCTCTCAGGCTACCCTGGACAGAGCCCACCTTGTTCCTGGCCTTCAGGAATGGGGCGGGGGAGGGCTGAAGAGTGAGCTCTACCTGGAGATGACATGGTCGGGGGAGGGGAAATCAGGCTTGCTAAGGATACAGTGAGCTGAACACCCGGCCCTGGTTCGCTTCTTCTAGAAGGCTGGGGTGGGAACTATGGGGGCTTTGGCCCAAGGAGGCCCAGGTCCCTCTCCTGAGAACCCGTCTCCCCAGCTACCTTCCGTGGCTGCAGTTCGGAACCCTGGGCCACTCCCCCAGCTCAGTTCTCCTGCCGTGTCCCTCTGAGGACAGCCGGCCTCCCCGAGGGGTGCCGGGCCCAGAGGGCAGCTCGGAGTCAAGTGCCAGGAGCGCAGGGCAGCAGAGAGGCCACATAGGCTCTCGTCACTCTCCACGGGCTGGTTGGGGCCTCTCTGGAGCTGCTCTGCCACCTGGGCGCTGGCTCCTGATGGTGCTGCCAGGGGCTGCAACGGGGCAGCCCCACTGTGGGCACCGCCAGTGCTGGACACGTAGGAGTTCTCCTGCGGGGAAGGGGGTACGCAGCTGGCGGCCTCTGGTTGCCCGGGCAGCCCTGCCACCACTGCCTGCAGCTTCTCCAGCCTCTCGTACACCTGCAAGTGGAGAAGAGACCGTCTGTGGCCTGCCCCGGGGCTCTGGAATGGCACGCCCTGCAGTTGGGGACACTCTGCCCCTAGGCCCTGTTCCTGTCACGGGGAGTGCTGAGAAGCGCAGCTGCCAAAGGCAAAGACTAAGAAGGCCTCTTTCTCTTCTACAAAGTGAATCACTGCCCCGCTGCCCTCAAACGGGGCCTCTCCACTTCCAATTGTCACCAGAGAAGAGGTGGGGTACTAGGGAGGGGACAGAAAAAGGCAGAGGCAGTGGCACAGTGTACCCAGCAGGGGGCGCGGAAGAGGCTCTTTCCTTCTCTATGTGAAGTGGGGTCAGAGCTGGGCTCAGCAAAGCAGGACTGCCCCGGCCCCTCAGTTCAGGGGGGCGCCGCCCCAAGCAGAACCAAAGAGCAAGGAAGAAATGCATGGAGACTCCAGAGAGAGACCTAGGAGGTGCTGAGATGGGGTCACTACAGAGCAGGCCTGGAATGTGGGCTTTCGGGCTGGCCACCCCGTCCAGTGGGCAGCTGGCTACCTGGGTCATGGGAGGCCTCCTCTTGGCCCGGCGGTGCAGGCAGCAGCAGGCCAGCCGGCCCAGGCCCAGGCCCAGCTCAGGTGGGCAGGGTCCGGGCCTGGGGTCCAGGTGCTTCTTGTAGATCTGGATGGCAATGGGCGTGGCCCAAGCATCCGCAGCCAGAGCTGCTTGCAGTGTGGTCTGGGTGCTTCTCAGGGCCACTCCAGCTTCCTCAGCCTCCTCTTCCACAAGATCTTTCTGTGGGATAGATACTGTGAGCACGGCTACCGGGTGGGCACACCCGTAGCTGCCGTCCTCAGATCCTTGTCATTCGATCCTACGGTATTTTTTTTTTAATAAAAAAAGAGAGATGGGGATCTTGCTATGTTGGCCTAGCTGGTCTCCAACCAGGCTCAAGTGATCCTCCCGCCTCAGCCTCCCAAAGTGCCGGGATTACAGGTGTGAGCCGCTGCGCCCAGCTCTTGGTCTTTCTACGACTTATTTTTTTGAGATAGGGACTCATTCTGTCACCCAGGCTGGAGTACACTGCTGCAGTCATGTCTCAATGCAGACTCAACCTCCCAGGCTCAAGTGATCCTCCCACCCTGGCCTCGTCGGCAGCTGGGACTACAGGTGTGTGGCACCATGCCTATCTTGCTACGTTGCTCAGGCTGGTCTCCAACTCCCAGGCTCAAGTGATCCTCCCGTCTCAGACTGTTGAGTAGCTGGGACTATAGGCATGCACCACTGTGCCCAGCTTCTGGGGATTTTTTTTTTTTTTTTGAGACAGAGTCTCGCTCTGCCACCCAGGCTGGAGTGCAGTGGCATGATCTTGGCTCACTGCAACCTCGACCTTCTGTTTTCAAGCAATTCTCCTGCCTCAGCCTCCCCAGTAGCTGGGACTACGGGTGCGTCCCACCACGCCCATCTTATTTTTTAGAGATTTGTTAAATGCCCACTGTGGGCCAGGGCTCCTCTGGGCTCTAGGGATACAGGAACAAACGGGTCCCTGGGCCCTGGTTTGACAGAGCTGACTTTCTGGTGGGGGAGAGGCCTGAGGAAGTGGCCCGGGAGCTGACATCCGAAGGCATGAAGTCACACCCAGGGGTGGAAGCAGGACTGGAGGCCGTCTTGAGTTCTGAGATAAGACAGACTTAGGAGGAACCTGGGTGGTGGCGGCTCTTCTTGCAGAGGGAGCGGCACATGCTAAGGCTGCGGAGCAGGCCGGCAGGGAGTGCCCGGAGTTCAGGGGACCTGAGGTGTTGTGGGGTCAACCACATAAGGGATTGGGCCTTCACCCCAAGAACAGAGAAAAGGCAAAGAGGCCAGGCACAGTGGCTCCCGCCTGCAATCCCAGCACTTTGGGAGGCCGATGTGGGCACATCACCTGAGGTCAGGCGTTCAAGAACAGCCTGGCCAACATGGTGGAACCCCATCCCTACTAAAAATACAAAAAAATCAGCTGGGCGTGGTGGCGGGCGCCTGTAATCCCAGCTGCTTGGGAGGCCGATGCAGGAGAATCACCTGGATCCGGGAGGCGGAGGTTGCAGTGAGTCGAGATTGCGCCACTGCACTCCAGCCTGGGAGACAAGAGCAAAACTCCATGTCAAAAAAAGAAAAGAAAGAAAACAGCACTCTGGCTGCAGGGTGGGGAGCAAGTGGGGAAGTCCGAGGACCCCCAAGGAGCCTGGTCCGCTTCCTCAGCAGGATGCATGGATGGACTCGGAGGGGAAGGAAGGAGGGCTCCAGCCTGGCTCCTGGGTTCTCAGCGGGGCTGAATCCCAACGCAGACCCCGCAGCACACAGGAACAGCCCCAAACAGGAGGAGAAGCAGTGAAGCGATTACTGGCTGAGCACACTCTGTGAAGTCTGTTTGCACCTGGGGAAACAGGCCCAGAGGGGAGCAGGAATTTGCTCAAAGGCACTGTCAAGCCGGGGCTAAAATCTAGGTCTCGGTCTCCTGGCCCCGCCACAGTCCACGGTGAGGCGGACGGAGCGGAGGAGGGGCACGGGCAGTTCAGGCCGGCCTGCACGCACGGAGAGCTCGACCGCAGCCTGCAGGGCCTGGGAGGCTCCTCGGGGCCTGCCCCTTCTCTACCACCGCCTTTCTCCAGCCTGAGTGCTCTGAGTTCCGCTGCAGCCCTGGTCCCTGTCCCCTGGGACCGCCCCTCCCCCTGCCCCCAGCCCAGGTGGGGTCTGTACAAGGCCCATGGCGTCTGCAGGACAGACAGGTTTGTCCTCGGCAAGGTAAAGGAAGTTGTTTGGGGCCCTGCCCACTTTAAAAAATGAGGCCACTGTGGCAGCAGAGGCGTCCGTGGGCACTGCGCTCTGATCACGCGTGCCCCCGGGGTTGCCTCGGGAGGCTCACCAGGTACTTGGTCCTGGCTCCGTGCGTCTTCACAGCTCTCTGGCCAGCCAGGGTCTCTAGCACTACCTGGAGAGAGGGAAGAGGGAGAGCATGGCAGTGGCTTCTGGGATCTTGTCGCCCCGCGCCTGGGCAGGGAAGAGGCCTCTGGTGTGGACATGGATGGGCTGACAGATGAGGACAGAGCCAGATGTTACAGGACTGGAGCACAGGCGACTTGGAGGGCCCACTCGAAGAGAAATTGCAAACATAGTTAGGTGCAGGGTGAGGAGAACCTCGGAGGGAGGGGGGCCTGAGCTGCAGCCTCCTGGGATCTTGGCAGATGGCCCCGGCCCGCAGTGCGCTCTGCAGCCCCCGCCTCTGCCTGCCTGCGCTTTCTCCTCCTCTAAGCCAGCAGAGGGGTCAGCGGCTCACCACCCCGAAGCTGAAGGTGTCCGTGTCCACAGACAGCCTTCCCGTCTTGATGTACTCCTCAGGTAGGTAGGCCAGGGTGCCCCGCACCGTCCGCGTCCGGGCCACCGTGCTGCTCTGGCTGGGGCTGGCCCCCGCGAAGCGGCTGAACCGGGCCAGGCCAAAGTCTCCCAGCTTGGGTGTCAGCCTCTCATCCAGAAGGACGTTGGAACTTGCGGAGGGAAGAAAGTGGCGTCAGCCCAGACCTAGCTCCTACACCTGCCCAGCTCAGGTAAGGCTGGACTCGAGGCTGCCAGCCCAGTGCCTTGCCCACAGAAAGCGCTGGCACTGCCCTGAATGCTCCAGCTGCCTGGGGGTTTCTGCTCATCAGCAGGGCCCATCCTTGGCCTATTCCCACACCTGTGCCATGCCGGGGTGTTGAGGTCCCAGGCTGTGCCTGACCCCCACATTGATGGGTCGGGGCTCCGCTGGATGCAGGCCCCGCCCCTGCAGTTCTCATGGGCCCCTCCTCACCTCTTGATGTCTCCATGGATGAGGCTGGGGCTGTCCTGATGTAGAAACTGAACTGCCCGTGCTGTACCCAGAAGGATGTCCAGTCGCTGAGGCCAGGAGAGAGGTGGGCAGGCCTGGGTCTGGGGTGGCAAATGGGGAAGGGAGGTTGCTGGGTGGCTGTTCTTGATCCCAGCCATCCTTCTACCTGTCACTATGCAGCCTGGAATGAGCCACTTCACTCTCTAGGCCTGTTTCCTCCTTCTGGAAAATGAAGAGCAAAATCTCAGTGACTTGCACTTCTTAAGCACGTGCAGACTAAGCCACTCCGGCTGCTTGGCAAAGCACTCAAGGCCGGGCAGTGGCTGGGGACATGTTCTTGGCATTCGAGATAGAATCTGCTGGGCTGCAGCTCCCAGGACTCATCCCTTTGTCCCTGGGTGATCCGGAAGTCCTCCAAGGCATTCTCCCCACTCTCCCCAAACACGGCAAGCTGGGGGCGGCAAGGCTCCCCTCTGTGTGCCCCCAGGGCCCTCCCTCAGCAGTGGGTGGTCCAGCTGACAGCCCCAGCCCCCTTGCCTCCGGGGCTTGCCAACGAGACCCTTAGGCTGCCCTGCTTGTGAACGGGAGAGGCCTGGGAAAGAGCTCTATAGAAAATAGTGGCCCCAGCCAGGCCAGGTGGCTCACACCTATAATCCCAGCACTTTGGGAGGCTGAGGCAGGTAGACCACCTGAGGTCAGGAGTTGAAGACCAGCCTGGCCAACATGGCAAAACGCTGTCTCTGCTAAAAATACAAAAATTAGCCAGGCATGGTGGTGCGTGCCTGTAATCCCGGCTACTCGGGAGATTGAGGCAGGAGGATTGCTTGAACCTGGGAGGTGGAGGTTGTGGTGAGCTGAGATCGCACCACTGCACTCAAACCTGGGCGACAGAGTGAGACTCTGTCTCCAAAAAAAGAGAAAAAGTGACCCTGCTGTGGGCCAACTCCCGAGCAGGGTGCTGCTGGGGAGCTGGAAGTGCAGGCCCGGCCTGCTGGCAGGACACCCTCACACAGGCAAACAGCCCCAGGCCCCGTGCCCGGCTCCAGCCAGGTGTTAGGAGTGCTTCAGGTCCTAGGAAGCGCGCCGGGCCCAGGGAGCCGACCTGGCAGTGGAGACGGTCCTCCAGGGAGCCGTTGGGCAGGAAGCCGTACACGAGGCAGTAGAAGCCATTCTGAGCACAGTAGCCAGCAAAGTCCACAATGTTCGGGTGACGAAACCTGTTTGAAAAAGAGGAGCATCTTCCATCAGGCCAGACTGGGCAGGCAGCCCTGAATGGGGCCTCAGGCACCCAAGGGAGCCAGGTGCTGTGCTGTGCGGTCTGGAGCCCCACAGGACCTGCTGCGGCTCCCGCTCCCGCCTCACCTGGACAGCTGCTCCACCTCGGTCAGGAAGCTCTGCTTCACCGCGCTCCACTCCAGGTCTGCATCCTGCAGCCCCCAGCGTGCGGTGGGGGAGGGGCAGGGAACACAGGTACCGTGAGGCTCTCTAAGCGAAGGCCTTCGGGCCTCCAATGGCACCTGCCCCAGGCCCAGAACCACGGAGGGGCCAGGGACCCTGTGCTGGAATGAGGGCTGAAGGGACTGTGTGGCGATGCCAGGGGAAAGGCTGGAGAAGTCAGTGAGGGTTGTCTGATGGCTTTCCAGGGTCCCTGCCAGGGTGCGACACTCACCTCCTTCAGCCTCTTCACAGCATACACTGTGTTCCTCATCACCGCCCGGTACACGCACCCAAAGCCACCCTCCCCGATCTTGAGCTCCTCTGAGAAGTCGTGGGTGCCCTGGGAAATCTCACAGAGGGGCCAGCAGAATGGAGAGGGGTGGGCTCCCTGCAGGAGGGACACTGAGCTCTCTGGGCCTAGCTGTGGGAAGAGAGCGTGGATCAGGTAGAGTCCCTGTCTCGTCCCTTCTGCCCAAGGCTGCAGGCTCTCCCCACCACAGCTGCCTCCCAGCTGACCCGGCTGGGCTGACTGGGGCTGCGGTGTGCCAAAGGCTGAGTTCCTTCCTCCTTGCCTCGAATCTTCCCTGGAGGGCAGGGAACACCTACCTTGGTAGAGGAAGGGGCTGGAGATGGCGGTGGAGGCCGCAGGGAAGCAGGGCTGGGGACCACGCCGAGCTCAGGCCCTGAATGGGTCTGGGAACCTGGAAAAGCTTCATAAAGACACCAGTGAGAGGCAGGCAGAGACCAGCAGCGGGGTCTACAGCCGTGGCCGTCAAGGTGGGCCCGTCTTCGGTTCCATCGAGTCCAACAACCCGGCCCTCTTACCTGGGGAGAGGAGGGTGGAGGCTGAGGATGGCAACTTCCGGGGGCTCCAGGCCTCCGCCTCGGCGGGTGCAGGGATGCTGCTGGGCCTCGGGACAGTGGTGCTTGGGGACGGAAGCGGGGTGGGAGGGTGCCCTGCGACGCCAAGTAAGGAAAGTTGAGGCCAGGGTGGGGGAGCCGTGGGAATCGCCGGTCCCCCAGCCGTAGGGTGCCCGGAGTCCCGCGCTCACAGGCTGTGATGATGTCCCGCGCGCGGAGCAGCTGCAGGTGCGTGAGGATGTGCACGAGGTCGGCCACACGGGCGTTGCGGTTGATCCAGGGCCACAGGACGCTGGCCGTGCGCTGCCCGGAGCGCTCGCACAGCCGCAGCTCGGTCTGGTCGCGCACGATCAGGGCGGCTGCGGGTCGGGGGACGTCAGGCGTCGGCGCCGGGAGCCCGCGCGCCCCCCGCTCCCCGCGGCCGCCCGCCGCCACCCACCGAACTGGCACCAGTCGGCGGGCTCCAGGGCGTCCATCACTTTGTAGAAGCGGCACATGACCCAGGGCGGCACCTCGTACAAGAAGTGCTGGGCGCCGGGGGCTGCGGGCTCTCCCGGGCCCGGCCCCCCGGCCATGGCCGCCGCCACCGCCGCCGCCGGGCCGGGGCCTGTCGGGGCCTCTCAGGGCCGCGGCGGGCGCGGGCCTGGGCCGGCCGGGTCCGCGGACACTGACTCACTTCCCCTTCGAGCCGGCCTCGTGGGACGCCCGGCGGGGCGGAAGAGGCGGTGCCCGGGCCCGCCGCCATCTTGCGCGCCGCGGCCGCTCGCTCGACCACACGGGGGCGCCCCGCGCCGGAGAGGGCCCGGGTCCCAGCGCGTTCCGCGCGCGGGGATCAGCGCGAGGCCGGACGCGCCCGGGCGGGGCTCTGGAGGACAAACGGCGGCTTCTGGCGCTGAGGACCGAGGGCAGGGCGGAGGACGGAGGGCAGGGCCGGGGCTGCCGAAAGCCCCTGGGCGGCCCGGCGGGAGCCCGCTTTCCACTGCGGCCTACAGGGCTGTTATCGGGAGCCCTGCTCCCCCCGCGTCTAGCCCCCTGCCCACCGCAGCAGCCTGCAGCCATTCAGACCCCTTAGGTGTCCTGAAATGTGCCAAGAACGCTTCCCCCTACAGCCGTGAGTGCACGCGTCGCTGCCCCGGCCCTCATTTGGTAAGGGTGAGCGCAAGCAGCTGTGGTGAAGGTTTCCTGAGCCCGGCCGGCAGAGCTCCTGCAACCGCGTACCTGTCCCCTACTGGGCATCGTCCTCGAGGACCTGTCTGGACTGCCACTCCCCGGTCTCCACAAGCAGCAACGCAGACTTTACTCTTTGTTTTTCCAGCTGGATGTCTCCTCCAGCGACAGTTCCTCTTGCCCTCTTGATCCTGACAGCGAAGGGGTTCCCCACGCCTAGCCTTACACACTTAGGACTTTTCCTAGAAACGAGGTCTGCCCAAGGCCCACAGCTGGCCCCTGTTGGAGTCTTCCCAAAAGCCACCACCACGGTGGCCCCACTCAAGATGACAACCATATCCTGAACCCCGTGGCTTCTCATGGGGACAGGCTTTACTGAGATGTAGCAACTCAAGTATCTGAAATGACCATGCACACCCATGCTGATCTCCACGGGGGGACTTGGTCCTACTTACACACGAAGGCCCATCAGCTCCTGGAACAGGAACATTGAGCACAAGATGCTCAATGCATACAAGTTGAATGTTCAACTCTGGGATCTACCGTTCAAGGCCAGGCCTTCAGAGGGTACCTTCTTGTAGGTGTGCCCACATGCGCATGTGAATCTGGACTCTGAGCAGCTGTCTCCTCCAGCCCCTTACCAACCTGGGGAGGCCGCTCCTGAGAGCCAAGGAAGCCAGTGACAAGGGGGCCCCTTTGGACAATCCCCTCAGCCTGGCCTTGCCTGGCCAGAGAACCAGGTTAGCAGTAAGCGGAGGGCATGTGAGGGCCTCGGCAGGAATGACACAGGAGGAGCTACCACCTGCGGGGTAGGGGTGTCCAAAAGCACTACACCACATCCAGACCTAGGGGGTGCCCCTACCATATGGGTCAAGAGCAGGGAGGCCGTGCTGCAGGCTGACTCATGCAGGCACGCTGGAGCCGTGTGCCTGGAAAGCACTGGCTTGGAGCAAGCTGAGGGGCCGAGAGGCCAGCATATGAAGCAGGCGTCCCTCGGCCTCTCATGGCAGGCCTGAAGGCAGCTATCTGTGTCCAGGGACGGCCACATCCAATGAGGAAATGCAGCACCACACTGTCATGTGAGCTGGAGGGGGACTTCTGTCTTATAATGAAAGCCCAGACCTTGAGTCACTTTCACAGAGAGATTTATCGAGAATGCTAACAGCACAGGATACAGTACTTCCCAACAAAAGGTGCAAACGCGTCACTTAGAAAGGCATGCTGAGTATTCTTTGCTTTCACATGTATTAAAAAACTTACAAAAATAAAATAAAACTGCGTGCTGCCCATCTTTTCCAATAGTAAAAGAACCTTATGAAAAAATCACTTGATTTTACAACAAAAGACACAAACGGACATTTTTATGTAAATTTATAAGGCAAACTCTTTATATAATAAATAGATTACAGGGATTCAGTGGGGGGGGTGTTTTTGAAACGTATACAGGTACATTCAGACAGGTTTACTGAAATGGTACAAATTTCCTTAATAAATTGCCTTTTGTTTTTAAATATATCAGTGCTTTCAGTCATGTGGCTATACACAAAGAACCTTTTTTTCTGAACACTACAAAAAAGCAATCAATAATTTTTGTTTTTAAAACGACCTACTTATTTTCTAAAGTAATTGTCCCAAAACACAAAAACTGAAGGTGAATAGATACAGGGCTTTTAGAGACATCTCCAGCTAAGTCTCCCCATGCCCCAAGTGCACCTCTCCCAACCTCAGATAGGTTTCCAGGCTGGAGCCAGCTCCCTTCTGCACAAGGTGGCCTGTGTCACTGGCAATGCTGTCCACAGCTCTCAGCCTCTGGGCTGGCACAGGGGAGCATGACTTCAACTTAGGAGGGGGCAGACACCCTGCCTGGCTCTTCCAGATGCTGAACCCAGCAAGCAATGGTCACTACAGTCAGCACTATCCCCGCCTCTCAGAGGAAGGAGGGGCTGGTCAGGTTTTTTGGGAGCCCCAAACCATGTCTAATGAGGGTAATGGCTTCTCTCAGGAGATGTTTTTGCCATGGAATGGGAAGGGGTTTCTCACATCCAAATTTTGCTGGCAATCGATGACAGCCAATAGAGAGCAAGCCCCTCCATGGCCATTTTATTGCCCCGGGAGGGGGAGGGTGGGGAATAGAGATGTCACAGTGTTGTGCCCTGGAGGATGGGGTGGGGTGTGACAGAAGTGTCTTAAACAGTAATGCCCATGGGGCACACTTTGGAGAGAGAATGGCCGCCACCTGGCCTGTCCAGGGAGAGCTGCATCGGGGCGAGTGGCCAAACGCACCTGCCAACAACAGCCTCCTGCTCCGGCAGGCCCAGCCCCATTCTCCCCACACACATCCCCTCCTGGCTCCCCTCAAGGAAACATCAACCTTATCTTTCCTTAAAAGTACGGGATGGTGGTAATAATCGTGGGGGGAGGGGGAAAAAAAAGAATCCACTGGGTGGAATAAAACCTGGTTTTGCTGTGACTTGGGAAGTGGCAACACGTCAGCTATTCAGTTTGCTGGCTTGGAATGGGACTCCCGGGCTCCACTGCTTTGGGTGGGTTCTGGCTGATCTGGGCAGGGGTCATCTGCTCCGCTCTCCCCTCTCGTCTCAGTCACCATCCCCTCCCTCAGAATGCTTCTGCTTGTAAAGAAAAAGTGTCTACAAGTATTTGTCTCTGGAACAATTACTTTAAACATAGTTACAATACAGACTTCAGTTCAAACACAGAAGAGATTTACTTAGCAAAGTTCCTTTCACCCACCAAAAATTACACAAATATAAGCCTCAACACCACAGTTAAGAGGACCAGTAGAGAGAACCTCATGTTTGGAACACAAAAGGAGAAATTAAAACCAAACCAAACCCAAACAGAAAACCCCCAGAAAGACAAGGAAAGGGCAAAGAAGGAAGGGGAAGGAGAGCAAACACAGCACACGTTACAGTGTCCAGATACACAGGAGCCCAGCGCGGGCAAGGGCTCGGCACACATTGAGTAACAGTCCTGGTGATATTTGGTCATATATTCATCGACTACTGACTCTGGAGCGGCTGTTATTGATTGAAGCAGTGACAAATCAAACGGAAAGGAGGCCGTGGTAGCAAGGGAAGGAGCAGGCTTCAAGTTCTGCAAGCCTTTTGCACTCCACTGTCCAGCTCCCCAGAAACACTGAACCGGGTGGGCCCCGCTCCATCCGGGCAGGGCTAGAGGTCACCGGGTGAGGCTAACTCGGGCGTCGATTTCATGTCAGTCAGAAAGCACGCTCGTGGACGCACGCAGACACCCACCTGTTCACGGCCAAACATCAGCGGCAACGGCCTCCTCGCCTCCTCTGCCCCATCCCAGGCCGGGTGGGAAAGAGCATCGTGACCCACTGCTAACACTGAGCACGCGCCGGAGCAGGCCCCGGATGTCGGCCCAGAGGCTGCCCCAGCCCTGGTCTTCCCAGGGGCCCGTGGGTAGCCCGGCCACTGACAGAGCCTACGGCTGTTTTTCTTTTGGATTCAGGCCTCAGAAGAAGCAATGACAGCAGGGAGGGAAGCTTTTGGCCCTGGTGATTATAATGCTCTCTGCTTTGGAAGAACAAGTTTCTGATTTTTTTGGTGTTTCTAATTACTTTAAAAAAGATGATCAAAAAGAACTGTTACAGCTAAACTCTCTAGCAGATATTGCTCATTAAGAATTACAAAAGCAAATGCAATTACTGGTAGGATGGGGGAGAAGAAAGGGGCATTTCTGGAGTCTTCACTACTTCCTGGAGGGGACCCACTGGACTCACGCATGTGACTCTGGGGTCCCTGGCGTTCTACCTGGTGCAGCTCACAGGTTCAGAGACAGGCCAGGCCTCCTGTCTCTGCTCCAGTCCCCAGGCTCGACAGAGTGGGAAGGGTGAAACACTCGGGCCCTAATGGCGGGGAAAGCCTGTGAGGCTGACTCTCCACATGGGCTCACCCACACCAGGTCACTGGAAGGGGACTGGGGGAGTCAGGCCACCCCAGTGGACTCCAGCTCCCACAGGTGGAAGGGGACCAGGCTGTGCCGACTACTTTCCAGACTTCAGCAGGCCAAGGGAGTGCTCCTGCACCCAGAACCTTGGGACATCTTTCACAAGCACGGAACAGTGCAAAACCCGGGTGTTGCCTGGAGCCTCCTTCGCCTGGCACAGGGAAGCCCTTGAAAGAAGCGAGGAAAGACCACGAATCTGCTTGGACAGAAGAAGTGACCAGCAGACAGATTTGTCATTTTTTTCTTTTTCTTTTTTTATTTTCCCTTGTCCTATGCTATGGTTATCAGAATATTGTAATTAAGCAACAGGTATAATTTTAACAGGTCTTTTTTTGTGTGTGGAGCCACAAGCAAAATGAGTTTATAATTGTGCAATATACAGATATATATATAAAAATTCAACTGCTTTGTGTGTCTAGTCGGTGCGTTAAATAAAAGGGACAGAAAAACTAAAAGCAAAACTAAAAAGCGAAACGAAAGCCCAGGATAGAAGAGACAAAGCAGGCCTATGCGCACAGTCTATACGTTACTGGATATAATCAGGGTCACCAGGAAGAACAGCTTTGCCACTTGACACACAAACACTGCAGGGAGGGGCTATCAGTGGGCAGGAGCCAAATCTCTTGGCCTTTTCACCTCATCTGCTCTCACTGCTGAGCAGGACCTGATCAAAGGTAGGACAGAATGGGGGGTTGGGGACAAAGAGATTTCCAAGTTCCCCAAATGTTCTTGAATTCAAAGGTAGCATTTCCTCCCGGGTCTGGGCTCTGCCTGTGCAAGGTCAGGGCCTGGAGCGGGAGTGGGGGGGGCTGTGCTTCCTCTTTGCACTGCCCTCACACCTGCCTCCCTCTGCCTCCTGACAGGGCAGGCAGGGGGCCTTGGGGAGGCAGTGAGAGGCCAGCTCAGAAGGGAGCGCCAGAGCGCCCACCATGCAGCCACTTTGCCAAGGCCTGCGATCTGAGGCGAGCAGAGCAGGAGTGGGCAGGGCAGGCTGCCCCTCAGGCAGAAGCACCTTCCTAGTTCCCTGGGTGTTTTCCTGACACATCAGCGCCGGGGCAGGCTCTGTCAAGATGAGAAGAGCAGAAGTAGGGTGGTGCTGGGCCTTCCGGGTCACCAGTGAACGCTCCACCTTTCATACCACTCCCAAAGGACAGGGTCAGAAACCATGTCCTCAGGTCTGCTACTCAAGGAGATACTGGCTCTCCAATGACAAAGTGGTCCAGAGTCTCAGGGAGCCCTGTCTCCACCTCCTCAGATGCCCCTTGCCTGTAATGCTCACCAGACATCTCAGGCCAAGTGCTAAGTATTTTTAGATCAGCATTTTTGTAAAAGCTTGCTCTTAATTCATTCAAAAAAATTGAAATGTAACTTTCTGCCAAATGTTTTCTAGGTTTTCCTTCTACATTGTTGAGAACTGACTTCAGTGTTCAGCTTTTCCCCTCTAATACGTAATTTTAGACCCTGGGGGAGGCAGTATCCTAGCGATTTATAACAAGTAGACGATGCCTTTTCTGAAGACTGACACAATATCTAAAAGAGAAAGACACCAAAATGCAGAGAATAAACAAATCCCTTCAGAGGAGAGCAGAGAGAAGAGCAGGAAGACATGGAGGGAGCAGGGCTCTCTCCCCCACCGGGCAGGTCCTCCAGATCCCCTCCAGGGCAGGGGCTCTAGAAACAGCTCACTCCCCGAAGTCTAGGACATGGGGCCTAGAATCTGCAGGTGTGAACTTGAAACAGGAATCCATTTGGGGCAATGACACAGGCTAAAAATGGATGCCCAACAGTCTTGTCAAAGAACTGGTACCTGTGACCTCCCTGGCCCAGTCAGCCCAGAGAACCTGACTGGAATGCTCTGGAAAAGGAGCTGTGGTTAGAGGGGGACACAGAGTTCTGGCTGCCAGGCTCCACTTGGGCTGAACAAAATCCAGATGGTCCCACCCAGGGGACTCCGCCGATACCCTTTTGCTCCCTCCTGGGCTTGAGCCGCTTACTAAGTGATTCATCATTCAGAGGTTCTGTCAGCTAAAGAAACTCCTTTCTCCACCAAACTTGGCAGTTTGTGTCAGGTTATTACTCTTTTGCCATCACTGTCACAGCAATGAAAAGCTGGACAGAGAAGCAAGTGACAATGAATTAGGGGCTGCTCCCTGTCCCAGGCGCACTGTTCATGCCTCAGGCCTGGAACGATGCCACCCAACAGACGATTGTCACAGCTTCTGCCATCCAGGCACCGATGGACTGGGGGATATGGCATTTCTGGGTGTCCCCTGTGCCTTTTGATACGGGAATACATCATCAGCAGAAGGGAGCTGTGCTAGTGCCATGACCAAGTATCTCCAGCTCACTGAGCTGTCAAGGCTGGCGATCCCACTGGCTATGACAAGCCCACTACCAGGCAAGACTGGGAGGGGTAGACCTGGGGGAGCTCAAGGACATACAGTATTGTCAGGAGAGGAGGTAGTAACTAACAACTGGAACAAGAGTCGGGGAGACTGTGGTACTGGAAAGCTGTCGGTCAATTCTTCTATTTTCACAAATTCATCAAAAGAGGCCCCCATCTTCATAGTGTTCAAGTACAGACAAAATTGAGGTCACACCCCAAAACTGGGCCGGACACAGCTGGTGAGAATCCTGCAGCTTAAGGCTTTCCCTCCAACCGCCTGTCAACCTGACCCCAAGGCAGGGGCAGCGTGGGAGCTGCAGGGCCCCTGCCTGCCAGGGCGATAAACCACCAAGGCAGTCTGCTGAAAGGCGACTGACTTGTGATGCCTTTATTTGGGAAAGAAGAGGGAATGAGGAAGAAAGGGGGAAACAGAGAGAAAACCCTAAGGAGCCTCAGGCCCCACTGGCAGCTCTGGAACAAACTTGAAGGGAAAGAAGCCGGGGAGCGAGGGAGCTGTAGGTAGGGCCCGAATCAAAGTAAGTGACACTTGAAATGCTGTGTTTCCAACCATGACTGCCCAATTGGCCCTGAATAAACTGTCATTGGTGACAGGAGGGCCTGGTGGGCCCCACACTCCTCTTACCAGGACCAGATGACACCCAGCTGATGGGGAAGCAGCTCCTGACACTGAGTCCAGAAGCCACATTTCATTGGACTAAGAAGAATGCATAAAAACCCAACTGACTAAAATAAACATCTTCTCAGTGACAACCTGTTTGGATGCTGCGCTCTTGTGGATAAGTGTCCTTTGGTGGTGCCAGGAGTGCGAGGCCACTGTGGGGGCAGGAGCCTTTTGTCCTTGGAGGAAGAGTCTAGAGGACTCACCCTCTCCTCCGACTCCTCTTCCCTTCCTGTGAAGCTGTGGGGGGGTCGGCAGCAGAGCAGATGGAAGGGATCAGCGATCAGGGATTGGGCTGATGGGAGTTTGGTTGCAGGACTTGTTTTACAGCATAAGGAAATGGATACATATATGCTCAAAAGTCCAACTTTGAGACTACAAACAGAATGGGGCAAACTCCCTCACTTCTAACCATTCCAGAAGAGACAAACACATTTTTTTTCTTAAGCTACTGATTGGAACTGTCAACTATGGTTCCTGATCACTATAGACTGGCAAGGAAGTGCTAGACAGTTTCTATGATGTTTCACTCCTTCATGATTACACCGCAGTAAGGAAGCCAGGGGACAGTAACTGAAATACACAAGACAACACGCACTTGACAGTTCATGGCAGCAGCTCACATGGGACATGCCTGTGGGTGTTTCTGGAAGCATAAGACTGCTGTCTCATTTGCTACTTTGATAAGGTACTTCTCAGTTGGACAGATTTAGATATAAGAGACATCTCTGTAAACACAGAAAAGGATATACCAATATGATGAAGATATGCAGCTGGATAAGGACTTCCTGAACAGAGGTTAAAAAGATGGGATTCCAAATGAAAACTCATCAATTAAAAACCCACAGCAAGCCCACGCCTCTAAGCCCCTACACCACACCTATGGACCAGACAGTGAAATGTGTGGTGTTCTGGCCCCACTGCATTAAGCAAAAGCGAAACATTTCCATTAGAAAAGAACTCCGAGGGAAAAGGGGGAGCAGAGTAGGGACCAGGGACCTACGTGCTGGTCCCAGCTCTGGTCTCGAGAGTTCTGCATCGGTACCGCTGCTGCCATGCTGTATACTACGCTAGACTCTGGACTTCTGAGTGAGGTCAAGGTCGGGTGGCATGGAGACCCTGTTGGGCTACTCGATGACTGGCAGGCCATAGGGGGCCTCTGTGCTTTCCTCAGCTACCAAATCCGGCCCAGCTCCTCCAGTCCACTTATCTAGAGTAGAAGGATGAAAAGGCTCATTGTTCAGGGTGAGAAATGCCTTTTGCTTTTTCTTACCAGGGAAGTGGGGGCTGCCTAGGAAAGCAAGACCTTGCTGCTCTCTTACAGACAGGCCAGGTCGGCCTCGGTGGAGCCCAAGGCCTCCTTAGGGCTCAAAACAGGGTGGGGATGGTACTGGCAGCAGGAAGACAAAGGGCAGGCAGAGTTCTAGGGACTGGAGCCGACAAGTGTGGCTGGGCACTGCGGCTGCCTGGAACAGAAGGAATGAACGAGGAGGAGGAAGGGACAGAAGTGAAAGGATGAAATGAACAAAAGGCAGAAATGGAAGGGGAGAAGAGAAACCAATCAGGAAGTCCTTATAAAATTGCAGCAAACACTTAGAGTTTCGGAGCTTCGTGGGAACCCTATGTGCTGAGCCCACTTTAAAACAAGCGCAGGTATATATACAAATCCAGGTAGTTCTCAACACCGTCACATCTGGTGGCTTGAGGGACCAAATGTCACCAGTTCAAGCCAGTTTGCTCTCAGAGCATCTGTTTGTTTTGAAGTGGGAACATGAAGATTCAATAGTGCAAATAATTCTAAGCTGTCCCTAAAGGAGTAGAATTGGAAAGTAACTGAAACGTTTTCTTCTCCTCCCCCTTTGCCCCCTCCCCTGTCCACTAAGTCCCTAACTACCAGTCACAGACTGCTCTGAGAGATTAGGAATCTCTCTCAGCCCGCTGTGCTCGGCCCGGCCCGACCCGACCCGGGCCAGCCTGCCTGCACCTTGTCCTACTGCCTCCATGGCCTCTCTAGCGCCACCCACTGGAAGACGTCCCTTGAGAATGGACGATGCCACCTCACCCGGGGCCATCCTCTCCTGTGGTTTAGGCCAGTCTACACCCAGTAGTTCAAGGGATGACTCCCTCCTCGCCATGCCAGACCTGGAGCAGACAGGTACCACTTTCCTTTCCTGTGAAGTGTCCTTGCCAGTTTTGGATTGGGGCTGGTGTGGGGCCAGACTTGAGCCACCACAGGTGGGATCGCACGGGCCATAGCCACTGGTCATATCCAACTGTCTCTCCTGCCTCACACCTCCCTGTCCCAACATGGTTGGGAGTGGGGGAGGTGGAGGGAACTGGGGGAGCTGTAGACGGGGCACTGATGGCACCGAAAAAGGGAGTGTCCTCTCAACTGCTGTCTCTAACGACCACATGGGGGAAAGGTTTGGGCAGGAGGGGAGGTGCCTGGTCAACAGCTTGTCTGGTCAGTAGTATCTGCAGCAAGCCTTGTTGAAGGAGCCTAGTTTAGAAAAGTGCAAAGCTACTTCTGGCCCTGGTTAGGTCTTCAACCTGACTGTGCTTGTCGGTAAGAAAAACATCCCCAATGCTCCAACTACTCCCACCCTGAAGCCACGAAACTCTAAGTTTACTGAAAGAAAAAAAAATATTTTTTATTTCAGTTAATCGGGAAGCTTTGTCAGAGCCCTACCCATAAGGAGAAGAGACAACAGCTGCCTTTATTCTTGTTGGTTTGCTTTGCAATCCGCTCTGCGTAAAGTCAGCTAACTCTCTCGGTCACGGGCGTCCGGCTGTCCACAGGCTCCTCTCTGTTTGGCCTTGGCATGGAGGATGAAACAATGTCTTTGCGCTCTCCCTCCCCTCGGTGTTTGTACTTTTCTGCGGCCGTGGCGGCGGTAGCGACCGCGGGCTGAGTCTTAGCTGGCTCCTTGGGGCAGCCGTCGCTCTCGAGCGAGCCTCCTCTGGGCATCTTCTCCTCTTTGCAGACGCTGCTGCTCAAGTCCTGGGGCTCAGGGGGGCTGGTGGGGTCCTCGGAGCTCTCGGGCTCAGGTGGGGGTGGGGGCAGGGGTGGGAGCAGCGGCACGGGGGCCTTTGGGGACTCTGAGTGGTGGTGATGGTGGTGGTGCTCCTTCTTGGGGGGCGAGGAGGCGCTGCTGCTGCGCCCCTTGGGGCTGCTCTCCTTGCTTTTCCGCCCTGGGCTCTTACAGGTCTTCAGTCCCTTCCCGCTCTTCTCACCGAGGGTGGACACCAGCAGGGGCTTCACCACTTCCTTGACCTCGATGCTGACCGTCTCCCGGGTCTTGCGCTTCTTGATGGGGAGTACGGTCTCCTGCACAGATCGGATAGAAGACTCCTTCACGGCTTTCTTTTTGGCCTCGGCGGCAGCGGCTGCCACCACACTCCCCGGCTTTCGGCCCCGTTTCTTGGGAATGGCCTGAGGGTCGGCCTCCGCTTTTCGCTTCCTGCCGGGGCGTTTGATCACCATAACCTGGGTGGATGTGGTGGCCCCACCCCCCTCAGCCTTGCCCCCTGGCGAAGTTTGGAAAGGCATCTTGACGAGGAGCTTCCCAGGGCTTTTCTCCAGGACCCTTTTCACCTGCACACCCTCTGACGTGGCCGCCTTGGGTCTCGTGGTGCCGCTCCCTTTGGGGCGTCCCCGGCCTCTGCCAGTTCCTGGAGCTTTGGGAGATTTGGGCTTCTTAGGTGGTTTCTGCTCTCGCCGGGAGGGGCTCCCTCTCCCAGTTACCGTGAAGTCAAAATCATTAGGGTCCAGGGATGTGTCGCCTACCTTTTCGAAGTATGCAATCAATTCCACTTTAGAGCGAAAGGCTTTTCCCTGGGGACTGTGAGGACAAATGGAAAGACACAAAAAACAATTAGAGGCTCCCCATGGCAATGTCAGAGATAGGGCAGAGCGGATGGTGGTGATAACACTCTGATAAATGTTACTACTGAATAAGAGTCACACTGCCTGGCTGCCCCTGAGGATCTGTCTGTCACCAAAGCCACCCGCTCGTCTGCCTGCCCCTGACTCCCCAGGCCTCTCCAAAGTCCAGCAACCGAAGAGTCGGGCCTGGTACAGAGGGGCTGTTGGACTGAGGCCCATTCTGCTGCTTGGTGCCTGGGTCTGAGTCACCATCTGGAACGTTCCTGGACCTGAGTCACCATCTCGAACATTCCTAATTCTGAACTTGGGGATGGTGCTCAGACTCTCTGGGAATCAGTTTCAACAAGATAATCTTTTGCTCACCCTTCTCAGGGTTATGGAATTAAATGAGGCTATCTGCCAATTTTATGTGAAAACTGCTAACCTTTTTGGGATCATTTAAGGGGTACAACAGAAACATGCTTCTTCACTCCTCCTCAGAACCCCCGGCTCTGCAAGTTCCTCTGTTTCCGCAGCTATTCCATCTCCAGATAAGAACTCGAGGCGCGGAGAGGATAGAGGACATCGACCTCTGTACAGTCATTTCAAGCATACCTGGTCTTGGTGTTCACTGTTTATGGTCCCCCCGCCCCCGCTGTGGGGTTAGGCACATACATTTTCCTACTCCATGAGAGATCCCTGTCTCTGCCCTCCCTGCCCTGTAGAGACAGGAGTTGCTCTTACTTACTTAATCAAATACACATCATACTTCCCAGCAGAGCGGCCAGATTTCCTTTGCTTAAGCTTCCGTGTCCAGCCTTCAGGTAGGGTGGGGTCATCATACATGGGTCCCCGGTCACGGATGATGGAGCGCCGCTGTTTGGGGGAGGCAGAAGCTTCTGGCACGGCTGGGGCGGAGCCCGACCCTTCTGACGTCTCCGCTTTGCCTGCCTCTGCGGGCTCGGCAGAGTGGTGCGCTGATGGCTGCACGGGCTCATGCTTGCCCTCTTTGTCTTCTTTCTTATCTTTCTTCACCTTTTTGAACTTGAGGGGCTTGTCCTTGAGGCCCTGGAGATCCTGGTCTTCTGACTTTTCTTCCCTGAAGTGTTAAACAAGTATGTAAGTATCACAAAGAACATGCCAGTCTGCAGAACAAATGAGCAGAGGCAGGCTTGGACCCCCACCACATGCAAGGCCCCAGGCTATCATACACTCAGATCTTGATGTCCTTCCCCAGGACAACAGGGCCTCAGGCCAAGCTAGGACCCAAATATTTCTTTAGGAACTTGGGCCCTGGTAGTGCTGGCCGGCATGGCTGACCTGCACTGTGGCCAACTGCAGGTCTTACTCCCGGCATTGCAGAAGAGTCAGAGCCCTTTCCTCTGAGCGGAAACATTGCGTGGCTCCTGAGCATCCCACCCCAGCATGAGTCGCACTTCAGGGGCCTCTGGGCTCGATACCTGACAAGAGGCCTTAGAATGCTGGAAAGGGAGTCAAATGGGGGTGGGGGTCTCCTTTGTGAAGGCCGGGGCTTGGGCATCTTTTTGGTTTTCTAGAACAAATGCTCAACGAGGCACACAGTAGTGTTATGGAAAGCACAGGTTTGGAGCCAACTAACTGCACTCAAATCCTTTGCCACTTTCCAAACATGAACCGCAGCAAATGACCTCAGCCTTCTGTGCCTCCGTTTCCTTATCTTGACAATGGGTAAACCCATCTGGGCATCCTTACTGTGAGCATCGTGGGAGAAAAGGCACAATGGCACTATATAAATAACAGCTAACTCAGGCCACAAGAAACTGCCACCCAGGGTTCTGGGGTGATAAGAGAAGTGCTCCCAGGTGGCGTGAGCCTTTAACACAAGATGTTCCCTGATGAGGAATGGCCTCAGCCACAGCAGATGCGGAGGGAAGAGCAAGGAAAAAGGTGTGGTCCAGGCAGAGCCATGTGTCCCCTTCCTGCTGGTGCAGAAGAGCACCCTTCCTATTCTGGGGTGGGAGTCTTCCCCATTCTTTTCTGGTGACAGAAGCAGCTCCTTCTCTGCACATCACTTTGGCCTGGTAAGGTCTCTTCAGAGAGGGCCACCGTGAGGCCCCAGGCCCCAGAATCAGTGTCTGGCCATGATGCTTTACTAATCTGTCTAGAATGCCACCATGAAACCTCCTAGGACTTCAGAGCCTCAGCAACAACAGGGGCAGCTTGGAAAGCAGCAGCCACCTGCAAGTCCCTTCATTAGCAGTTCATTCTGGAAAAGAGCCTGACTACTCCTGCCCTCCGGGTTCTCAGCCCCACAACTCCCCTGTCCCGTGTGGTTCATCAGTGCTGCTCACCATCTTGTGGCTGGTCTACCCCAAGAGACTTCCCCTCGTCTACACTGCACAGACTGTGCAGTGAGGGCACCATGGCACACAATGGCAAGCATCCTTGGGAAACGAGGACTCAAATGATGTAGGGAAGTTACCGAAGGCTGGTTAGCACTGGGACTCAGAAGCGACAAGGTCTTAGAGTGAGGGAATTGTCCCCACTATAACTAACCCCTGAGTTCCTCCCAATCCTGTATCTTCCTCCAGCAGTTTAGGGCCCAAGGTGTGGCTGCCGAGTCACCGCATATTAAGAGGCATTCTACAGCCCACAGAGCAGTCTTTCTTGCTGTAAAGTGGGGGTCCCTAATCTGTTCCAGCACAGAGCTCTCAATGTGAAATGACAAAGAACCCTGGGGAGCTAGGTGTGGCCTGTGGCCCATCTAAGATCAGCCTTTGAGAATGGCCCCCTAGGCAGTTCCCCATAAAGGAGGGAGAGAAGGGGAGCCACCGGCAGAGTGGGACAAGAGAGCAGACAGACGGGAATCAGTACTTCCACACAATCCATCATGGCACTGCCTAATTCCACAGCTGCTCCTTGGAATCTGGACCGTCCTGATGTCAGACAAAAATAGTAAACTACTGGGAAAGATCTGGCTTCTTCGAAACTCTCATTTGCATTCCCAAATACCCTAATCACCATGAGGTCAAAGTATAAACCTAAACATGACCTAAGGAATGCCTTCTAGAAATCTATGCTAAAGAGACACCTCCAAAAATCTCAAAGAACATATGCATGACATTATTTGCTACAGCATTATTTTTACCAGCCAAAGGCTATACGACCCCTCAGATCCCTATCACCAGGGCACTTACTGAATAAACTGTGGTGCACCCACACACTGGAGTACTGTCCAGCTCCAAAGGGACTAAACAAGAGCTCTAAACACTGTGATGGAGCGATTTCCAGGATCCGCTGGGAAGCAAAAGGAGCAAAGTGCAAACATACCTACTGCATGATACCTAGGTAAGAAAGGGGGATTACGGAAGGCCACACGAGGAACTAATGCAATTGGCTCCCTGCATGGGGCAGTGGGAACAAGGTGAGGGTACAGGCACATGAGTGAGACCTAGCTGAATCAGTGTCATTCTGACTTCCGAATCATGTACAAGTTTATATTACCCCAAATAAAATTCAAAAAGTAAGAAAAACTCATTACACTGAATGCAAACAGAAACAAATGAGCTTGGGCCAGGCATGGTGGCTTCGGCCTACAATCCCAGCGTTTTGGCAGACTGAGGCAGAAGGATTACTTGAGACTGGAGTCTGAGGCTGCAGAGAACCATAGCTCCATCACCGCACTCCAGCCTGAGTGACAGAGTGAGACCCTGTCTCCTTTTTTTTTTTTGAGAGAGTCTTGCTCTGTTGCCCAGGCTGGAATGTAATGGCACGATCTC
Organism: Alouatta palliata; assembly: GCA_004027835.1. Lineage (NCBI taxonomy): Eukaryota > Metazoa > Chordata > Mammalia > Primates > Atelidae > Alouatta > Alouatta palliata. Next base: position 16,821 of record PVKV010016820.1, on the reverse strand, counting down.
AGCTCACTGCAACCTCCGCCTCCCAGGTTCAAGTGACTCTCCTGCCTCAGTTTCCCGAGTAGCTGGGATTACAGGCGCCTGTCACCACATCCAGCTAATTTTTGTATTTTTGGTAGAGACAGGGTTTCACCATCTTGGCCAGGCTGGTCTTGAACTCCCGACCTCGTGATCCACCCGCCTTGGCCTCCCAAAGTGCTGGGATTACAGGTGTGAGCCCAGCCAAACAAGTTTAATTCTATTCCAAATTGTCAATATCACAGAGCAAATATTTATTTCAAGTAACTTTTGACTACATTGCTCTGGAAAGCTGCACTGGGACATATTCTAAGGCCAACAATGACACTCCAGGGGCAGTAAACCCACTGAATTGGCTCCTAGGAGAGACATGCGATTCTGGTTCTGGGGCATCTTGTGCCAGAAAGCCCGGGGAGCGCAAGAGAAAAACAGGGAGAATTCGTGAGAGGCCTCTAGCTGTGGTCCAGGCATGGCCTAGGGTGGGAGCAGTTGAGGATTTGGGGTTGGTCTAGGTGGTGAAGCAATAGAGCTCGCTGGTGGATTGGTGTGGGGGTGAGGGGCAGAGGTGAGTCAGGGACCATTTCCAAAGCCTGGGAAGATGGTGGTGCCACTGATTGACTGAGAAGGAAAAGACTGAGCGGCAGGCTGGGCATGGTGGCTCACGCCTGTAATACCAGCACTTTGGGAGGCCAAGGTAGATGGATCACTTGAGGTCAGGAGTTCGAGACCAGCCTAGCCAACATGGCAAAACTCCATCTCTACTAAAAATACAAAAATTAGCTGGGCATGGTGGCGGGTGCCTGTAATCCCAGCTACTCGGGAGGCTGAGACAGGAGAATTACTTGAACCCAGGAAGTAGAGGTTGCAGTAAGCTGAGATCGCGCCACTGCACTCTAGCCTGGGTGACAGAGTGAGACTCCATCTCAAAAAAACCAACAAAACAAAAACCCAAAACCATTCCCCCCTCCTTATCCTCCCTCTAATCAGACCCCTGCCACACACAATCTTGATTACGAGGAGAACTAAATACCTAGTTCATAAGTTCATACATTTTAAGAGTTGAAGTAACCTCAGAAAAACTACCTATTCAACTCTTGAGTGTTACAGATGGAAAAAAAATGGAGGTTCGAGATCACTGTGAGTCACAAACACGCATGTCTGTCCAACTGCCTTCATCCTGGGCTAGACCCTGTATCATCCTTCTACCTCCAAGGCTCACAGTTAGGTAACAACATAGTTCCAGCTTTTTTTAGGGGAAGCTTGTTCCAGGCACAGTGGAAGCACAGGGGTGTGGATAATTAGGAATGGGTGGGCTGGAGGAGGAGGGCCTGAGCTGGGCTCTCAGGGCTGATGTGTTCCAGAGGTGGGCATGGAGGGCTTAGGGTATGCCAGGACAGATGGGCAGAGGTGACACTATCAACATGGTTAGAGCTCCTACCTCATCACCAGTGTGACCAATGATGCCTACCCTGTGTGACCAGCAGCTCTGGGCCTAACCCTATCACCCTCTCCCACCTTTTCATTTGGAGAACTTTCAGGTTTATCTGGAGAACTTTCATCTTTCAGGTTCAGTTCAGATGGCACTTCTAGGCCGGGTGTAGTGGCTCAAGCCTATAATCCCAGCACTCTGGGAGGCTGAGGTAGGTGGATCACTTGAGGCCAGGTGTTCAAGACCAGCCTGGCCAACATGGCAAAACTCTGTCTCTACTAAAAATGCAAAACATTTGCCAGGTATGGTGGTGCGTGCCTGTGGTTCCAGCTACTTGGGGGCTGAGGCATAAGAATCGCTTGAACCTGGGAGGCGGAGGCTGCAGTGAGCTGAGATTGCGCCACTGCACTGCAGACTGGGCGACAGAGCAAGATTCCATCGCAAAAAAAAAAAAGATGGCCGTTCTGAGACACATTCCCTGTGTCTGCCTCTCTTCTCCTCTCCTGCCTCCCTCCCTGCTCTATAAGGCAGAGCACCCAAGCCCCCAGTGTGCATGCCAACCCGCATCTCCCCACTCAATGCATGATGCCAGGCACAGGAGAAACCCTTACTCAATGCATGCTGGAGGAATAACCACAACACAGACAGGGCAGTCCACGTGCTTCTTCTGATGGCTAGAGACCCTTGACCGTAAGTTTCTAGCAAGGAGAGACTAGCTCAGTGCTGAAAACAAGGTGGGCTCTGAATTGGTGAATAAACAAATGAGTTTGGGAAGTATCAGTAGTCTGTTGGACACTGGTGGCTTGGAGATGGTAGAAAATGAGGTGGAGGAAGTCACCGAGAAGATGACCCAGTGACAGTAGCACGGAGGATGGTTACACCAGGAGGATGGATCGCCTTCCAGTCATGTGGTGGCCAGGTATGCAGACACCTCTTCTGTTGAAACAGCTACAACTGCCGGACTGAATATCTTACAGAAGCTGCTAGAGAGGCCACCCACAAGCTGGCAAGAAAGGAGTACACAGGCTGAAGAGCAAGGGAAAGTATGGGGCCCTGTTCTGTGGAGAAATCTGGCAGGCACTACCTTAACAAGCGACCAAACTGAACCTCTGGCTCCTCAGTGCTGCTGAGATGAACCAGCATCCACCTCAAATGGGAAACTGAAGTTCACCACGAGGAGACAGCAGGAAGAGTCCAGAGAGGGCGTGCCGCAACCACAGCCTGGACTCCTCAAGACAATGAGAGAAAACAAGAGGGTGAGGGAAGATTTCCGATAAAGGAGACTGAAGGGATGACACAAACGAATGCAACACATGGTCCCGCACTGCACTCCAGACCCAAAGGCACTAAAAAAGGCATTAGTGGGGTATGTGGAGAAATGTGAGTAAGGTTCTATGTTAGCTCATTGCTAAACTTCCTGAGTGTCTTAACTGTACTGTCTGCTCTTAGGAAAGGCATGCCTAAACGTTTAGGAGTGAAACAGCACAAGGACTATGACTAACTCTTAAGTGATCAATGGACTGGGGGAAATACCAATATGGTAACATGTTTAAAATGAGGAAGATGACATCAATATAATCGGAAGCTGTGCCAACTGACAGTAATATTTTTAAGCAGTGGCAGGCGAGCTTTTTAACAATTAAAGAGAATGCCTTCATATTACACAAAGACATTAAGAAAAAAAGCTGGAGGCTGGGCGTGGTGGCTCACGCCTGTAATCCCAGCACTTTGGGAGGCCGAGGTGGCCAGATCATGAGGTCAGTTTGAGACCAGCCTGACCAACATGGTGAAGCCCCATCTCTACTAAAAATACAAAAATTAGCGGGGTGTGGTGGTGTGCACCTGTAATCCCAGCTACTCAGGAGGCTGAGGCAGAAGAATCGCTTGAACCCAGGAGGCGGGGGTTGCAGTGAGCAGAGATCGCGCCACTGCGCTGCAGCCTGGGTGGCAGAGGGAGACCCTGTCTCGAAAGAAAAAAAAAAAAGCTGGAAACCTTGAAGAAGTACCTTTTTTAGTGGCTCAAATAACCACAATGCTTCCCACAATGTGACACTCAATATGGAGAAGCTATCAGTGTGAGAGAAGGAGGGGCAAAGGTATTACGCCCTGTTGAAAAAGCCCTGCTGTAGGCAGCCTTGCCTGGGATCCTAATGGCTCATCTATTGGGAAGCAAATGGCATTAAGGGCCTGTAGCAGCCTGAGGAAGCAAGCACAGTCCCAGGCACAGCAAAAAGGGGCCGTGGCGGTGCTGGGGGAAATGCCAACAGACCTCAGCGAGCCCTGGGGTTCTTTCAGCTAGAACTGTTCATGGTTTCATCAGTGAGCTCCAATTACCACACCACACAGGTTTGGAGTGATCTGCCCCACCCTACTTTTTCCTACACAAACGCATGTTTTTATTGTGTGATTCATAGAATACAAGATTTTTTTCTAGGAATGCACACATCATGTTGAAGTAGAAAGGCCTTTACAAAATCTTAAATACCTACAAAATACGAGGTAAGGCTCTTAAGAAATAAAATATTCAGTGATTTTGCTACTAGAATGCAAACATTAGATCAAATCCTTCATCTGATCTAGCAAAGGAAAATTAACAGTTGCAGGAATCTTGTTTTCAGGCCAAACGACACCTTGAGGGATCTGACGGCAGGAACCGCCTGCCTTTTCATCACGTGACCTGCAGTGATCCTGTGAGAAAGGCCCGTAGGAAAGACTACTCAATCCCTGAGGTTTTCAGATTTAAAAAAAGGCAAAAAAGCCAGGTGAACAAGGCAGATGAAAGGTCTTTTTCACTTGAATTGGAATCCAGTCCCTTCCCTGTCCCCTGGAGTGAGCTCCAGACAAACTTCCAGAGCCCCAGCAATATCCCAGCCTTTCGTAATTTCATTCATACTCATCCCTTTCAGGAGATGGCATTTCTCAGCACCTTTCACTTCCAGTTATCCCTCGGCGAAGCACAAAGAGCTAAACTACCACACGAGGCAGTTAACCTGAGGTCAGGGCAGTGGCTACAGCTCCGGGTGAGTGGTATGGGACCACGGGAAATAATTAGCCCCCGCCCCTGTACCGGCTGCTTCCACCCTAAAGTGTCATCCAGCTGGTGCTTCCAATTCTTTCTACTTCCAGTACTAGCTGCAGAATCGCAGAATCAAGGAGGCTTCTCTGCATGAATCAATAAAGGCTACAGCACTTTGAGACATGAGCTTCAGCCCTTTAAAAATCTGAGAAATCAAACTGGCACAGGAAGAGTATCTCAGTGGTCTCTAGGGAGCAAGAGAGAATGAAGTTCAGCTTGAAGGCTACAATGGTGGAGCCTGAGGTTCAGCTGCCCTGCTCTGAATTCACGGTCTCTTTCTTAATCCTCCACTTTCGAAAAGATGCAAGAAACCACTCACGTTTTGAAAAGCTTAAATAAAATGCAGTTCTTGCCAACCAAAAGCAGACCCCTCCGCAAATACAGGCCACCAGTGCCATACGGCAAATCTCATCTTTATAGGTGTGTAAAATAAAAACCTAAACACAAGCCCACCACATACAGGTTAAAAAAAAATACAGGTTAAAAAATTCCTGCTGTGGAGAACAGTTTGGCAGTTTCTTAAGTGTTAAACATGGAGTTACCATATGACCTGACAATTTTACTCCTAGCCATAGACTCTCAAAAAACCAAAACCAGGCCGGGCCTGGTGGCTTACGTCTGTAATCCCAGCACTCTGGGAGGCTGAGGTGGGCAGATCACCTGAGGTCAGGAGTCTGAGATCAGCCTGGCCAAAATGGTGTAACCTCATTATCTACTAAAAATACAAAAAAATTAGCCAGGCATAGTGGTGTGCGCCTGTAATCCCAGCTACTCAGGACGCTGAAGCGGGAGAATTGCTTGAACCTGGGAGGCGGAGGTTGCAGTGAGCAGAGATCATGCCACTGTAATCCAGCCTGGGTGACAGAGGGAGACTCTGACCCCTGCCCCCGCAAAGAAAAAAACAAAACCTGTAACCAAACAGATATCCATATACCAATGTTCATGGCAGCACAGTTTACAATAGTCAAATGTTGGGGGCAACCCAAATATACACCCCTGAGGGATGGATGGATAAACAAAACTTCATGACCTATAGGATGTAATATTATTCAGCCTCAAAAAGGAAAGAAATTCTGACACTTGCTACAATGTAGATGAACCTTGAGGACATTATCTCACACAAAAGGCCGCACAGTGCATAATTCCATTTACAGGAAATGTCCAGAATAGGCAAATCCATAGAGACAGGAAGTAGACTGGCTGTTGCCAGGGGCTGTGGGTAATAAGAGGTGACTGCTAGTGTGTCTGGGGTTTCTTTTGGGTGCTGAAAATGTTTTGGAAGGACACAGAGGTGATGGTTGTACAACTTTGTGAATGTACTAAAAGCCACTGAATCACACGCTTTATTTAAAAATTCTTTTTTCTGCGAGCCTATGAATTATATAGAAGAATGAACTGTACACTTTAAATGAGTGAATTTCGTGATATGTGAATTATATCTAAATTAAAAAAAAACCATTAAAACAGCAACTGATCACCAATTACTCTAAATCAAAGATAGGTTTTGTGATGCCTGGCCAGTGCTCTGAGCCCACACAGCTGTCTCGGAGCAAGCCTGCCTGGCTGTGTCACAGAGCTCCGGCAGACAGCTGGGCCGTCCGTCTGAGGAAGAGGCCAATGTGGGGACCTATAGTGATACATGCTAGACTGGACCAAGCCAATCTGAATGTCAAACTCTGAAGCCTAGACACAGTAACCATGACAATCAGAAAGGAATTTAGTTCAACAAGTTTAATGAGTAGGCATTAAGCCAAGTGGAAGGTTGTTAGCTATTCTGAGGGCATTTGATCATTTTTTAACATAGCCTTTAGTACATGCACCACGTTGTGCAGCCATCACCACTATCTAGTTCCAAAGCACTTTCCTAACAAATTAAGAAGCTTCTCCCCACTCCCACTCCTTGCAGCCCCTGGTAACCACTAATTTATTTGTCTCCACAAACCTGCCTAGTGTTGGCATTTCATATAAGTGGAATAATACCCTCCCCCAAAAGCTTGTCTTTTAAAAAATTATTCTCATTTAAAAAAGTTTTTTTCTGAGCACAGTGGCTTACACCTATAATCCTAGCACTTAGGAAGGCAGAGGCAGGAGGATCGCTTGAGCCCAGGAGTTCAAGACCTGCCTGGGCAACACAGTGAGACCCTATTACTCACAAAAAGGGGGAAAAAAGACCAAAAAAAAAAAAAAAAAAATCCCAAAACAAAACAACAAAAAAGTTTTTTTAGGGAGACAGGGTCTCGCTATGTTGCCCAGGCTAGACTTCAAGCTGCTGGGCTCAAGCAATCCTCCTGCCTCAGGCTCTCAAGTGACTGGGACTACAGATACATGACCACGCTCAACTTAGAAGCATTTATTTTTTCAGATTAGCTCACCATTCCCTGGCAACTTCTCCAGTGATTTCCTCTTGCATCTTTGCCTCTATATTCCAGCAGCGTTCTCGCGCTGATCCTACACACAAGTGGTTAGACTCACCAGGTCAAGCTGGCCTCCAACGCTTTCAATTTCAAATACCTAGTCTTCAAGGTCCAAGTGGTCTGTTTCCATAGATACTGACATTGTGTATGACTTTTCTGTGCCCAGCAACACATTCCGACCACTGCTGGCTTTCCTCATTTCCTGATGATTTTTTTCTTACCTTTGCCTACTCCATGTAAACAAGTTTCACAGACTTTTATCAAAGTGTTGGCTGCTTTTACTAACAGAAAATCTGCCAAAATAAATTTTTGTCACGAAGGCAACACATTTTGGGCATTTTGGGGAACAAAAAAGTGCAGAAAGGAGATCTCTTTTACTGGAGAACTCTGCGTTAAGGATTGGCTCATTTGATCAACATATCTCATCACTAACTTGGAGTGCCCTCGTTTTCGTCATCTTGCGTATCACTAGTGTAGGCCAGTCCATGTCAGCCTGCCTGACGTATTTGGTTTGCAATGCTGACATCTGAGCCCCCAAGTTTATTTCACTCCGATTGTACTAAAATGACCAACAAAATGAAAAAAAGAAGGAAATCTCTCTATCAATGCCTTCAGAGGAACTGCTGTAGAATGCGATGTGGCTGGGATCCATGTGAGAGAAGCAGCGCTCATATGATTCCATTACAGCTAAACACATAAGCAAAGGAGGGGAATGCTGGAGGTATGAGGATTCCCTAGCAGAGCTGAAGAAAATCTGCAAGATCAGAGAAACTGGACCTAAGAGGATGGCAGAAGTGCGGTTTGCTAGTGGCAAATAGAAGGGCCTGAACCACCAGTGCCCTAGGTGGAGAGGTCAGAGACAGGCTGGCCAGGTTTCCCCGGGCACTGCTGGGACAGAGAGAGACACTGATGTAAAAGAGATTCTACTTGTCTCAGGGATCTGCCAGTAGCACCGTTGGTCCCCACCCTGACTCCAGCTGCTGCCACAGGGGGAAGCAGCAGGGACTCAAGCTCCATCCCATAAACAACTCTAGGGACTGAGCATCAAATAAGTATCAACAAATTAGTAACTGTCCTGTGTACAAATACAAACTAGGTAGAAACTGTAATGACTGAACACCAATCATTCCAGTCAAGATCCCAACTGGAGGCCAGACACGGTGGCTCACACTTGTAATTCCAGCAATTTGGGAGGCCAAGGCATGCAGATCATGAGGTCAGTAGTTCAAAACCAGCCTGGCCAACATAGTGAAACCCCAAATCTACTAAAAATACAAAAAAGAATTACCCAGGAGTGGTGGTGGGCACCTGCAGTACCAGCTACTTGGGAGGCTGAGGCAGGAGAATCGCTTGAACCTAGGAGGCGGAGGTTGCAGTGAGCTGAGATCACACCACTGCACTCCAGCCTGGGTGACACAGCGACACTCTGCCTCAAAAAAAAAAAATCCCGACTGGATCTTCTTTGGAACCTGACATTTACATTTATCCAGAATAGGCATCTGAGGACAGCCAGAAGGAGTGGGTGGGGGAGGATGGTTTGCTTCTGGTAGCCACTGCTCTAGGTATTCTTTCTCACCATCCTGTCACAAAGCACACCACAGGAGCACTCCCACATGAATTAGGGAATTAGATGCAGACCTCCTGCAGAATTGACCTCTTTCAATCCTAGTAAGACAAGACACAAAAGAAAGGCGGGGAAGGGGAGTGTGAAAGGAAGATCTCAGCAACAAAGGAAAGGGGTGTAATTCAAAGCAGTCTGAGAAACGACTTCAGAGGACAATGCAGCAAAGCCAGGCTCTCCTGTCCCCTCCCCAGAAAGCACCCTAGGAAGTAGGCAACACCCTGGGAATTTGCAGCCAGTAAGCTGGAGAGAAGCAACCAAGTGGGAGTCCTTCACTTTTTCCTTTTAGGCCCACAAACTCCAGCTGGGAGGTGCAGGAGAAATGGCAAAGTGCCCGCTCTGTGGGAAGCAACTGCTCTTAGATTATGCAACCACCCAGAGTAGAGGTGCCCCCATCCCTATGGAAATGGTATACATATACCTTATGTGGCTAGAGTGAGCCTTAGTATAAGACATCCAACCCAGTTCTTAGAACAGAGAGAAGAATCTAGATAGAGCCAAAGACTACATGGCTGCAGCTCCCTCCAGCGTGCAACTTCTCTCCGAATACAAGATAACAAGCCTGTACACGATAGCTCAGAGGGGAAAACAGCGAGAGACGATGCCAAGAAACTGGGAAGAGAGCGCCAAGAATTCCTCCACTGACTCAAAGCAAACAGAACGACTATGCAGAGCCATCCAAGCCTGAGCCAAGACGAAGAGAAGTGACAGAGTAACTCCGCAAACATTATGGCCAAAAGAAAGAAAACAGGCACAGGGACGGAGATGGCACGAGAAAGGCAAAGTCTCCTACAAAGAAGAGAACACCCAAGGAAGAGAAAGAAGTTCCCTACAACTTCACAAGAACATGTTCCCAGTAAAACAGTTCAAAGATGGGATGATAAAACAGTAAGATGAAAAGACAAATTTCCAACCTAGAGAAACAAACTGCAGACCAAAACACATCGTTATGAAACAACAAATACACTGAAAAACAGCCAGAAACAGAATATACATAGCTGAAAATCAAATTAGACAAAGTGAATGCAGATCAAAAAGACAAAAGCTAAAGCAATTAGGGCAAAGCTAATAGCACTGGAAGACAGACAAAGACAATCCAACATAGGGAATTTGTGGCCCTGAACACGGAACAGAAAGAGAGCTGACCTGAAACAGTGGCGGCTACACCTGCAGCCTGAAGGAATACACCATGTTCCCAGGAAAATGTGATAAAGACTCTAGTCAACCTGCTCGGCTTCAAGGATAAAGAAAGTATTCTTCAGGCATTCTGGGATTCTTCCAAGGGGGAAACATCAGAAGACCAGACATAATGTCTACAAAGTTCTGAGGCAGCTTAGTGCAGTGGTGGTAGGGGAGAGCTCAGAGGTAAGGTCAGAGAGATGGACAGGGGCCAAAGCCTCTCTGAGAAGATGAAATCTGAACACAGATCTGAGGGAAGCGGGTCAAGTAAAGAGGGGTCCAGCCAATGAGGATCATCAAGGGCCAAGACTCTGACTCCAGCAACATTCTGGCAAGTTCCAGGAAGAGAAAGAGCAGTGGGCTGAAGCCAAGCGAGCAAGGGAGAGAATGGTAGAAAATGAGCTTAAATAGGCAGGGAGTGATGACGTTCCATGTTGCTGCTGAGGCAGGCCCAGTTACACAATTTGTGGAGCCTGGTGCAAAATGAAAATACAGGGCCTCTTGTTCAAAAATTACGAATTTTGAGATAGTATTAAACCAAGACTGGGTTCCACCAAACCCTGGGCAGTTACATAGGCCCATGAAGCTGGCTCTGTTTCCAAGCAATAGACTCTGGCTTTTATTCTGAGATGGTTTTTCTCAGGGGAGTAACCTGATCTGATGAACATTTTTCAAAGAGCCCATCTGAGGCTGGGCACAGTGGCACATACCTGTAATCCTTCAGTTTGGGAGATTAAGGCAGGAGGATCACTTGAGCCTAGGAGAGTTTGAGACCAGCCCAGGTAACCTAGGGAGACCCCAGTCTCTACAAAAAATATAAAAATTAGCCAGGTGTGGTAGTGCATACCTGTAGTGTCAGCTATCTGGGAGGAGTGCTTGAATCCGGGAGGTTGAGGCTGCAGTGAGCCGTGATTGTGCTACTGCATTCCAGCCTGGGTGACACAAAAAAAGCCCATTTTAACTATGGGAAGATGTCGAGTAGAGGGAGTGGGGCAGGAAGGCGCAAGATGCCACATGGTGGGCTCTACAGAAGCAGATGTGAAGTCACAGTTTAGGGTGTAAAATGTTCATCAGGAACTGACATCTATAAAAGGAGGTGGGAGGAAGAAGTCAAAAAGATGGCCCTGTAGGGGCCTTGTACCCTCACCTCACTCAGTCACCAGGGTGCTGTCATGGAAATGGCGTGACCTTGGGTGAGGAGGCTCTTGCAGCTGAGGCCAGCTGAAGTCTGCAGGGGATCTGGAGCGTGACCTCCAGGTCTGCCACTTGAGACTACTGCAGAGTCTAGGCAGGGATGCAGGGGGCTGGCCTAGGTGCCGTCACTGAAGAGCAAGAGCACTGGGGCAGGGAAAGTGCCCATTTTAACTATGGGAAGATGTCGAGTAGAGGGAGTGGGGCAGGAAGACGAAAGATGCCACACGGTGGGCTCTACAGAAGCAGATGTGAAGTCACAGTTTAGGGTGTAAAATGTTCATCAGAGTCCGCACTCTGACTTCTGTATCTCATGTTTTTGATATTGAGGTATTTAGCTCTCTAGAGGCTGAAAGGGCAGCTGTATATATGAGTCTGGAGTTCAGGGGAGAGGTTTGAAGAGCCAGGGGAGTAGGTGAGGGCACTCTGGATGTAAGTGTAAACAACCTTCCTCCTGCTATTTGGAGTTGTGATGAGGAGAAAGAATCAGCAGAGGAGACAGAGAAAGAGGAGTCAGTGCAGAGAAGGAAGATCAGACATATCTGTGAAGATTATTGGTGGCAATCAACAGAAACCAACTCTAGCTGATTTACACAGACAGGAACTGATAAAATACTACTGAAGATGAATGTGGTGACGGTTGCACAACAATATAAATGTGCTCAACACCACAGAATTGTACACTTAAAAATGGTTAAGGTAGTACATTTTATCTTTTGTGTATTTTACTGCCATTTTAAAAACTAGGGGAAAAAAGCTAACTGGGTGATTAGAGAATCCCTAGAGGGTTGGAGGAAGAGGTTTGAGTCCAGTTGGTCAGGAACAATACTCCAAATCCTTCTGCCAAGCCAGCCCAAGCAGCCAGCACTGCCTTTGCGACCCTGCAAGGGGGCAGCACTGGCCACTAACACTGTGTCCACTGTGGCCAAGGAGCTCGTCTTTCCTGCAGCCCCAATGCCAGGAGAGAGGGCTCTCCTACCTGGCCCTGCTCCTCCTAGCATGTGAGTCTGACTGGCAGAGGCCAGGGTACATACCTACATCCGTGTAGAACTCAGGCGATTTCTTTCTGTAAAGGGCCAGATAGTAAGTATTTTCCACTTTGTGGGGCAGACAGTATCTGTCACAACCTGCCTACCGCTGTTGTACAGGAGAGCAGTCATGGACAATGCACAAAGGACTGGGTGGAACTGGGTCCTGGTAAAGCTTCATCTACGAAAACAGGCAGTGAGCCAGATTTGGCCCTTGAGATACAGTTTGCCCACTGCTGCCAGGACTGAAAGGGAAGCTAGACAAGAAGCATCTGGCATTTGCAGTGACCACAATCAGAGGTCGCCCAGCCTCCCATCAAACTCTCGAGGCGAGAATTCTCCCAAACCCAGAGGCGGTTCAAGATGTGAGGTAGGTGGCCACCTGGAGAGTATGAGGTCCCAGAAGAGACACAAGGAAGGGCTGAGGAGGAGTGACAGCCACCAATGACTGAGAAGATTATTTCACGGAATGTGAGAAAGCAAGCCTTCATGGAGTGAGCTGAGCAAGGAGTGGCAGGCGAGGAAGAGGGCCAGTGTGTGGAGAGAACTCTTAAGAGAGTTTGGCTAAAAGGAGAAACAGACTGAGCAGGAGCCAAGGAGGTATGAGCTGAAGGGAGCTCAGTTACGATGGTAAATTCTAAAACAACTCCATCTGGCACAGTTTGCGAGAGAAGGGAAGACGGACGGAGTCCCCGGGGCGTCAGTGGTGGACACTGCAAGCTGAGAGACAGTAAGTCCTTGTCACAGGCAGAGCTGCCTAAGTTAGAGCTCTGTGGGGGGAAGGGTTTCCAGTGATGACCAACTCTAGGCTATGACCATGGGAATGGGTGGCAGAAGAGACAGGGAGGGAGCCAGGCACTAGAAATCAGGGACTGGCACAGAATCCTCAATAGCAGAGAGCGAGCCCACAACAAGGGACTGTGGGCCCAGGGGCTGAGTGTCACAGCCCCCGATGCCAGGGGGTACATGGGATCAGAGACAGCTGAGGACTTGGCAGGAGCACAGGTGTGGAGAGTCAGGGCCTAACCCAGGTCAGAGGGTTACGAAGGGCTCTTTGGGGAAGAGATACCTGACTGAGTCTTCAAGAATAAGCAGGACACAAGGCAAGGCCACAGGGGAGGGAAAGAAGAAGAGAAGGGGACTTGGACAGGGGAGCCAATGACAAACGCCAGGAGTGCAAGAAACATGGTACTTGGGAGGAGCTACAGGCAGTCCTGGACTGCCGAGGGATACGTGCATGAGAAAAGCAGCAGCAATGGCAGGAAAGAGAGGCAGGGGCCACATTAGGGGCCCTGATGTCGCTCGAACACAGGGTGCCACTCTTGGGTTTAAAGCAGGGGAATGACATTGATGATAGGGATTGTGTGGAAGATAGATAGGTGGAGGAAAGATCGTAAGTTATCGAGGGAGTCCTAGAGCAAGATGAGGGACTGAACCAGGACAGTGGTAGAAAGAATGAAAGAGGAGAGAGGAGGGAGGAACCATTAAAGGAACAATTCGTGGGGTTTGGTGGCTCCCCTGGATGTGGGCAGTGAAGGGCAGGGGCCTCTTGGGTTTCCAGCTTGGGTGGCTGGTATGGCTATCAACTGTGACAGAAAACAGAGGACATGGCGTTTGTCTGTTTGGTCTTCTGATCTATCTACCTTATATTAAAGGAGATGGGGGTGGTAGGGTGGGCAGTGGGTTGAGAAGAATGGAAGGGAGAAAGACGGCAGAAACCTCTCAAATTTTTTGCACGGTAAAATCTGACTAAAATGCACACATGCCCCACAAGCCTTTTTCTATTTTTTTTTTCCCAAGAAGCAAAACAAATTATATTTCCTTAGTATTTCCTTTTAGTGCTCTGTGTCGCCACCTACTGGACTGCCTGGTGGAAGGGGCTCAAGAGGTAGCAGCCTAGCCTACTCCATGGCAGAGGAGTCAAATTCACCCAGGCAGGGAGAATGGACTGCACCCAGGTGGAGGAGGGCCAAAAGAAGCCCAGCTGCTTCTGGAAGACCATCAGGAGTCTCTTCTGGAAGACTAGGGGCTCTTGTAGCTAAAATAGACGTTCATTCATTAATAATAACTACTTCAACAACTTAAGATCGTGTCCAGCACATGCACATCAACCTTGACTTCTCTGTGTTCCCCAAATCGGGTAAAATATTGAGGCATATTGAGGAAACAATCTGTAAATATTCATGAAATTGTTCGGTGGGACAAAAATTCTGGGGCACTTGAGCCTAGCTGAACTCATTTTAGGTTCTAGCATTTAACACCCACCTCTAAGTTTGCATGTACTTTATGAATGCATGAATGCAACAAAAAAACTAGTGAAAAGTCCTGGCCCTCAGGGTGAAGCAAGGAGGCAACAACTCTTCTGAGAACTGCCTTCCTCCCACAGATATGGCACACTCGCAAATCTCGTTCACTGAACAAAAGCCACACCAGAGGTGACAAGAAGAGGGGAACATGCAATCATAGGCAACTTCTCTGCCACGCTAGACTGCTTGGAGACAAGGATACAAGGGACAAAATGATGAGGGTCAAGGACCACAATGTAGTTTAACTCCCAGTGAAGAGTTTTTGCCAGTTAAGAGCTGCAAGAAGGAAATCATACACCATGAGAGGCCACTAAGATAAACACTTGAATCTGATCAAGTTTTCATCTGAAGAGTGTGGGTAAGGACAAGCCTGCCTCGTGGAGTAGTACAGATTCAGTGAATGAGCCCTCAGATGCTTCTGGATCCTGTGATCAGGTAGACAGATCAGGAACCACTGCATGTGAGGTTAGGGTGAGGTGAGGGACCCAATGCAGATCTGATCCCAGGGACTTGATCGCAGAGGCTGACCAATGAGAGGTGGAGATCATGAACATAAGCCACTTTTGGAAAGCTCAGCAGAGAAGACGCAGTTGCTTTCAGAGGCAAGAGGGAGAGAGCAAATAGAAGGCCAAGACAGAAGATGCATGAGGTAATAAGACAGAATGTTAGGTGTCCTTTAAAAGTATGTTCACAACATGGTATGTACGTTAGTCTGCTCAGGCTATAATAACAAAATAGTACAGACGGAGGGTGCTACTCAACTGACGTTTCTCACAATTCTGAAGGCCAGAACCAACATCAAGGTGTCAGCAGATTCAGCCCGTAAACGGCTTGGAGATGGTTACCCTCTCATCGAGTTCACGTGGTGGAGAAAGCAAGCTCTCTGGTGTCTCTTGTTATAAGAACACTAATCCCATCATGGAAAATCCACCCTTCAGATTTCATCTAAACCTAACTACCTCCCAAAGACCCCATCTCCAAATACCATCACATTTGAGGTCTGAGTTTCCATATAGGAATTCTGGGAGACACAAACATTCAGTCCACAACAATGGTGATGTTTCTGTTTCAGTGTTAAACGATAAAGCACAGCAGAGCAGCACAGCAGAGCAGCACACACACCAGGTGATGCCAATCTGCCTTTTTTTTAAGATAGGGTCTCGCTCTGTTTCCCAGGCTACACTGCAGTGGCGTGACCACACCTCACTATAACCTCGACCTCCAGGCTCAAGCAATCCTCCCACCTCAGCCTCTCAAAGTGCTGGGATTACAGGCATGAGTCACCATGCCTGGCCTCCAATTTGTATTTAATGCCACTGAACTGTACACTTAATAAATTTTAGGTGATGTAGATTTAATTACAATTTTTTAAAAAGTCTAAGAGTGCCAGGCATGGTGGCTCACATCTGTAATCCCAGCACTTCGGGAGGCCGAGGTGGGCGGATCACGAGGTCAGAAGTTCCAGACCAGCCTGGACAACATGAGGTGAAACCTCATCTCTACTCAAAATACAAAAATTAGCCGGGCGTGGTGTAGGGCACCTGTAATCCCAGCTACTCAGGAGGCTGAGGCAGGAGAATCGCTTGAACCTGGAAGGCAGAGGGTGCAGTGAGCAGAGATTGCACCATTGCACTCCAGCCTGGGCGACAGACTGAGACTTCATCTCAAAAAAAATAAAAAATAAAAATAAAAAGTCTGAGAGAAGGCAAGAGAGCAGAAGAAAAATTTAAAAGAACAGAAAATGTGGAAAAATAGAATGCACAAAATAATATAATCTAAATGCATCAGAAATTAAATAGATGTTAAAGGACGAAACAGACAGAAAGGATTTTTTATAAATCTAGCCATCGGCAGGGCATGGTGGCTCATGCCTGCAATTCCAGCACTTTGGAGGGCCGAGGTGGGCGGATCACCTGAGGTGAGGAGTTTGAGACCAGCCTGGCCAACATGGTGAAATCATGTCCCTACTAAAAATACTGGGTGTGGTGGCGCATGCCTGTAATACCAGCTACTCGGGAGACTGAGGCAGGAGAATTGCTTGGGCCTGGAAGGCAGAGATTGCAGTGAGCTGCAATGGCACTACTACACTCCAGCCTGGGTGACAAGAGCAAAACTCCGTCTCCAAAAAAAAAAAGAAAAAAAGAAAAAATCTAGCTATCTGCCAATTTTCAAAAGCTCCACCTCACATAAAGACACAGAAAGCAGAAAAATAAAAAAAAAAAAAAACTGGGATGGCCAGGCATGGTGGCTCATGTCTGTAATCCCAACACTTTTGGAAGCCAAGGCTGGTGAACTGCTTGAGCCCAGGAGTTTGAGACCAGTCTGGGCAACATGGGGAAACCCTGTCTCTATTAAAAATACAAAACTGGCTGGGCGCGGTGGCTCACGCCTGTAATCCCAGCACTTTGGGAGGCCGAGGCGGGTGGATCACGAGGTCAAGAGATCGAGACCATCCTGGTCAACATGGTGAAACCCCGTCTCTACTAAAAATACAAAAATTAGCTGGGCATGGTGGCACGTGCCTGTAGTCCCAGCTACTCGGGAGGCTGAGGCAGGAGAATT